>JAJOZX010014823.1:0-78699 GCA_023014485.1 Bathynomus jamesi
CTTTGTAAGGTTGTAAGGTAAGTTATATATATATATATATATATATATATATATATATAATATATATATATATATATATAATATATAATGCCCTAGCACCCAAGGATGATGGGGCTCGACCCTGCAGTCCTTGGTCTTTTTCCACTTCGACTGTCCCCTCCACCCTTTCTTTTTCCTCTGTCTTTCCTCTCACTTTTTCTTTGTTTTTCCGCTGAGATATGCCCTTTTAAATAGAGGCGAATCGGTTCTTCCCGAACTTAAAAAAAAAAAATATATATATATACCTTACAAAGGTTCCATGTGAAACAGAAGTGTGCTGATCCTTTGCTGCGTCACAAAGGTCAGTGTCGAAAGAAGAGTTTGAGAATTGTACCACAGGAACTTGTAAATAAGTTTCCCGATCTGCACTTAACACTACATCACAGACTTTGTAAGCAGTGTAGAGAACATCTTGAGTCCTTGCCTGAGAAAGGAATAGGCACTTTGAATTCAGACATAAATGATGATTCTTCTTGTAGTAGTGAACCACCTGAAGATCTTGAGAAAATTGAAAATGTTGACAATAGTGATGCATCAACTTCAGAGCAAAACCATGAGATGTGTACTTTGAATGCTTCTTTTGTTTCAATTGGTGAATCACCCATAAAAAAGAGAAAGCTTGTAGAGCAAAAGTCATATGGAGCTAAAAAACTAAGCAAGGTGACAGAGACAGTTAAGAAGAGAATGGAAACAGTTGCAGGAAAAGAGATTTCTGACTCACAATTTAAGGAGCCATCTGGAGATGTAGACTGTTTAGAAATAATAAATCAACTTGAGGAAAAATTCAAAAATGAAAATACTAAAAGAAGTGATAAAATAAAAATCCTCACTGTATTGCCCATAAGTTGGAGCATTAGGAAAATTGCTTCAGAATTTAACACAACAAGGCATACAGCATCTATTGCTAAAAAAATAGTTGAAGAAAAAGGTGTCCTTTCAGACCCAAATCCAAAGGGTGGGAAAAGAATTAAACAGGATACTGTTGACGCTATTAAAGCATTTTATCTTTCAGAAGACATCAGTAGAACAATGCCAGGAAAGAAAGACTATTGTAGTATCATTGACAATGAAAGAGGAAGGATACATTTGCAAAAGCATCTTTTACTTTGCAATTTAAAAGAAGCCTATCATATTTTCAAAGAAAGAAATCCTTTGGTTAAGGTGGGATTCAGTAAATTTGCAGAATTGCATCCAAAGCAGTGTGTTATTGCTGGAGCAACAGGAACTCACTCAGTATGTGTCTGTACAATTCATCAGAATGCCAAACTTATGTTTGTAGGAGCTGAATTCGAAAAACTAACTGCAAATGATGACACACCTATTAAGAATGTACATCATTGTGTTGCCTTTATGGAATGCAATCCTGCCTCACAGAAATGCTGCCTCAGACAATGTGAACAATGTGGAGATCCATCAGATTTAAAAAACAGACTACTGGACATATTTACAAACAACTTCATTGATATCATAAATTTTAAAAAGTGGACCAATACAGATCGGTCAAATCTTGAATCAGTAGAACTGAATACAGATGAATATATTGACCAATTCTGTAACCAACTGAAAGAATACCAGATACATGACTTCAAGACAAAGATGCAAGCAACTTATTACCGTGAAACAAAAATGTCTTTGAAAGATGGTGAGGTCCTTGCTGTGTGTGATTTTGCTGAAAATTATTCCTTTATTCTTCAAGATGAGGTTCAGAGCTTTCACTGGAACAATGAGATGGCTACTCTACATCCATTTGTTATTTACTATAAAAAGGAAGATGAGATTGCTCACCTTAGCTTTGTTATTATTTCAGAGTGTAACATCTATAACACAGTTGCTGTACATTTGTTTCAAAAGCATCTGATAAAATTCCTAAAAGATAATATCTCATCCATCGGTTCCATCCACAAAATAATTTACTTTTCAGATGGGTGTGCAGGACAGTATAAGAACTACAAAAACTTTTTGAATCTTTGCCATCACAGAGATGATTTTGGAATTGAGGCAGAATGGAATTTTTTGCAACGAGTCATGGAAAGGGACCCTGTGATGGTGTTGGGGCACAGTTAAGAGATTAGCTGCAAAAGCTAGTCTACAACGACCTTATGATGAACAGATCCTTACTGCAGAACAGTTATATACATTTGCAAGTGAAAATATTGTAAATATAAAATGTCATTTTTCAACCAATGAAGAGGAAAGCCAACTTCTCCAAGAAAGACACTCAACTGCAAGGACTATTGCTGGTACACAGAAATTACACCATTTACAGCCAGTTTCATTGACTTCTCTTAAGGTTAAACATTATTCATTATCAGATTATTCAAATATTGAGAAAGTTACTGAAAAGAAAGAAGTTGTGACTGAGGAGAAAATACATGGTTTTGTTTCTGCTGCATATGATGGCCATTGGTGGGTGGCATGTGTGCTGGAAAAGATACCAGAGAATAGAGAAGTAAAAGTCACATTCCTTCATCCTCATGGCCCAAACCCATCATTTGTGTATCCTGGTCAACCAGATGAATTAATCTTACCATATTCAGATATTCTAACACAAGTTGAGGCATCTACTACTAATGGACGAACATACACGATTTGCAAAGAAGTTACTTTGAAGGCATCCAAAGCTTTGGCAGATCTACAGCACAGAAAGGTAAGAATTCAAAATTAAAATGGTCATGTAACTATATATACACTGCATACATTTTAAGTTGTGATAAATGGAAATCAATGAGCACTATACCTATACATATTGTATGTACATTTTAATATGTTACTTGTATTTGTTAATTAGGTAGCTATCTAGGTATACATTAAAAATTGTTTTCTCTTCTAGAAATCACAATAAATTGGGTGGCCCACAAGAATCTTGTCAACTACTGAAAACCATCACATACATGCACAACATACAGGTGAGGTGGGTAAAGAACAAATATTTAAAAATAAGCATTTGCTTGTTTGTAGAAGGCTGCAGATAGTATGTAGATATGGGTTGTATTTGTAAGAGATGAGCTGACCTTAGACAAAAATGGTTACTGACATACAAGGTCACAAAGTCATGACTTTTTGACAATTTTTGTATAAAATGACTTTTTTCAAAATGTTGCTTGAATTCATTATTTTTTATACATTGAACTAGTTATCAGCCACTTACAGCTTCTTAGGATTTTGTTGTACATGACTCAAGGTATTAATGTAAAAAAATTGAATTTTTTAGGAGAAGGTATTTTTTTTATTCAAGGTCAAAGGTCAACTTTTGAAGGGATTTTTTTATTTTTCACAGTAGAGATATTTAACAAGAGACAATAACCAAGGGGCTACTAAAGAGCTTTAAAACGAGACCAAAATCAATGCTCTAGCTTTAATAGGTTTTTAGTTACACCGTTTTGAAAATAGTCATTTAACGCAAAAAAGGTCAAAATGTCACAACTTTGTGACCTTGTATCTCAGTAACCAAAGGTCAGTCAGCTCTAATAATTTGGGAATTGAAGTTTGGCATGTATATCTGCTATTGTGCCAAGTATGAGCAAAATTGAAAGGGGTGAGTGTTTTAGGTGGCTGACTTGACATGGAATGACCCGTTACATGCAGGTCGGCCGAATGATTGATAATGCACTGAGCTGCTACCGGAAAGAGTTTGAAGAGAAGAGAAAGAAGAAGTGCATCCAGACTACATTAGATAAATTTTTCTCAAAAAAGAATTAAATGTTGTTTGAACAATAAATTTATGATTTTTCGTACCTATTTTTTTTTCCCTTTTAATTTTTTGTAAGTACAGTAGTAAAGAAGAAATATACAGTATATTAAAAACGAATTTTGAAAGAAAAAGTTGGATGAATTACAATATTTTACATGTGTTTTTATATTCGATTAACACGATTTCATTTAACACGGCACTTTACAGGGATTAATTAACAGTGTTAAGCGAGGGAATACTGTACATATCTCTAAGGTATGAAGCGAAAAGTGTGATAAAAAAGTCCAAGCACAAATTGAAGTTTCCATAGCTCGTGACAGTAAAGAAAACCCCCAAGCAATTCTTTCAATACGTCAACAATAGAAATCCAGTAAAAAGTGTCTTGGGGCCATTGAAAAATGTAAACAGAGATCTAGTTTCTGAAAACATGGAAATGGCTACCTTGCTAAATGAATTTTTTACATCAGTTTTTACTATAGAAGATGTAACGAATATCCCTACGGTCATAGACATAATACCCTTTGATAATGGTAATATTTTGGATAATATTGTGGTTAGTGAAGGGGAGGTAATACGCTATATGATAAAATGAAAATGCATAAATCACCAGAGCCAGATTCCATAGATCCCATACAACTAAAAGAATTAAAAGATAGCATTGTTGTGCCACTAACAAAGATTTTTAATGCATCTATTTCTGAGGGGTGCGTACCAGATAATTTCGTTAGCAAACGTACCACCTATCTTTAAGAAAGGCGATAAAGGTGCGGCAGGAAATTATAGGCCAATCAGTTTAACATCTGTTGTAGGTAAGCTACTGGAATCAATAATTAGGGATTGTATAGTCGAACACTTAGAATTGCATAACTTAGTTAGAAATACACAGCACAGTTTTAGGCGAAACAAATCTTGCTTAACTAATCTTTTAGAATTTTTTCAAAGCGTGGTTGACATTTACGATAGTCATCGGGCAGTTGATGTCGTGTATTTAGATTTTCAAAAAGCATTTGACACTGTACCACACAAAAGACTCATTGAGAAAACTAAGGCTCATGGAATCAGGGGTGTAGTAATAAATTGGATAGAAGAGTGGTTGCGAGGTAGGAAACAGAGGGTGGTCATTGATGGAGCGGAGTCGTGCTGGGCTAATGTAGCGAGTGGCATTCCTCAGGGTTCTTTATTGGGCCTAGTATATATATACTGAAGTCTTCAGGGATAAACTGGATGGATCTTTGAAGTTGTTGAAGCCGGTTTCTGATGCTATCACTGCAGTAGAAGGGGACAACAAATACCTCTCTATTGTACCAAAGATATTTAATGACCTTCAACAATCCTTCGAGAAAAATCTCTCCTCGAGCCCAATTCTGAAGAGCGAAGAAGATTGTTTTAAGGGAATTATTCCTAAACGGAGAAAGTTTCTTCTTAGAAGTATCCACCTGGCAGCAAATCTTCTTGATCCTCGCTACAAAGGATGCCACATCTCTGGAGAAGAAATAGTAAGTTGTTGATTTTACAACTAGCACCGAATATTGATTTATGTTCTTATTTTGCAGACATTCATTATCTATTATTTGATATTATTTTATATTTAATGTGTTACAAATTGTATTTCAGGTGGATGCCATGGAAGTCATACAAGAGATATCTGTAGCTGTTCCATCTGTGGATGATAGCAAGACATTGGGAGAGTTAGCTGACTACCGATCAAAAGAGAATATCTTTGCAAAGCCTTTTGTCTGGAAGGCAGCTGCACAGGCGAATCCAACAAGCTGGTGGAATGAAATTTGTGGTTCGACCCAGCTCTCCAAGGTTGCATCAAATATTCTCAACCTGCCCCCAACTAGTGCAGCTGTGAAACGCTCTTTCAGTCGCCACTCATGGATCCACTCAGTCAAACGGAACTGACTGACAACTGATAGAGCATCTAAGCTAGTTTTCATCGCTCATAACCATGCTTTGGGTGATCACAATGAACCACAAGACCATGAATCTGAAGCAGGTGCTCAGCAGAAACAAAACATGTCCCAGACAACTCTCCAAGCACAAGAACGGCCATCATCAAGCAGAGAGTATGATCATGAAGGGAATGAAATGTTCTATTCAGAGTCTGAAGCAGAGTCTGAAAACTCAATGTATGATGAATGACTCTCTATGACTCCTCAAATGATGAATGATGATGAAAAAAATGTTGTGTATTTTTTTTAGTTAATTAATATAAATTTACAATGGATTTTATAATTGGGCTTGTGTCTGGAGTCTTTTTAGGGGCAGTGTCAACCTTTATTAAAAGGAAAAATAATGAAAAATGGATTTAAACCTTTTTTGTTTTCGTTACTCCTTGAAATCAATGTTACAATGAGAACAACATACGTGTACTTTTGCTTCAAAATAAAGAAGGGATAATATCTATATACCAATTTTATAAAAAAAAAATAAAAAAAAAAAAAACATAAAAAACACGTTTTTTTTGTAAAAAAAAAAACGATTTAAAAAAAAAAGTTTTTTTTGCAACACTAATTGGGCCCCTTGCTTTTTCTTATATATATTAACGATTTAGATGTCGGCCGAGTCAGTACAGTTTCAGAGTTTGTGGATGACACGAAGCTGGGTGGTTGGGCGATTAATGACGAAGATAGAGATAAAATCCAGAATGATCTGAATAAAATCATTGATTGGTCAATCACATGGCAAATGAGATATGACGAAGATGGAGATAAAATCCAGAATGATCTGAATAAAATCATTGATTGGTCAGTCACATGGCAAATGAGATTTAACTTCGATAAGTGCAAAATTTTACATATAGGTTCACGTAACAGTAATTTTGCATATAGTATGTCAGGGAAAGAGTTGATAAGCATAGAGGAGGAAAAAGATTTAGGAGTTATAGTCAGTGGTGATTTAAAAGCAGCAAAACAAAGTACATCAGCAGTCAATAAAGCGAACAAAGTATTAGGTTTTATAGCTCAAAATTTTTAGTACAAATTGCGCGATATTATATTTCCTCTTTATAAATCATTAGTTAGACCCCATTTGGAGTAAGCGATCCAATTTTGGAATCTGCATATGCACAAAGATATAGACAAAATCGAAAGAGTTCAAAGGCGAGCAACTAAGATGTTTCCATCGTTTAGGTCAAAGTTGTACGAGGATAGGCTTAAAGAGTTAAAATTGACTACACTCGAGACTAGGAGGATAAGGGGTGATCTAATCCAGGTTTTCAAAATTATGAATGGGCTCGATAACGTAGACAGAGATAGCTTTTTTGAAATATCTCAATATAATAGGACTAGAAATAACGGGTGTAAGTTGACAAGTAGAAGGTTTGAGACAGCAGTTGCCAAAAACTTTTTTATGCATAGAATAGTAAATAGCTGGAATAGTTTGCCGGTAGAAGTAATTAGTAGCACGTCCATAAACATGTTTAAAAATCGATTAGACGCATATCTTGATAGACTGGGTAATGTATAGTTTAAGGTAGTAAAATTAAGGGTTGGATAAGATAGATTTTGATTATCTTTTCATTAACCCTTCGGATGCGCAATTCCTGACCGTGTACTTTCCACCTGTGCGCAAAAAAATCGGGAAATTTACCCGTTTGTTAACGTAAAATAAATCAAGTCAAGCACCATTTTGTTAAATTATTTTTGTTTCCCTTAATAAATAAAGATTTTCTCTTACAAACTAAACATTTTCTCTTACAAAATAAACAGAATTTAGTGGGTAACTTGGGAATATGGTTGAGTAGAATTTTATGAAAATTTACACATTTTCAAGCGTTTATGTTCAGTCTTGCATGAGAAATTGGGGAATGAAACGTGCGCTATGGCAGCTAAAAAACAAAGACTGGAAAGTTGTGAACAAATAATAGCTGCGTTAGATGCAATAAGCTCTGGAAGTAGTGAGTGTGAAAGTGATTATAGTGAAACTGATATAAGTGACAATGGAGATGATATTACAGCAAGTAGTAATAGTTCATTTTCATGGCAAAGTGTGCAACGTTGCCAGTCTAACAGATATCGCTTTGAAGAAAATGTAGGACTTCAACAAGGTTACAATCTAAATGAAGCAAGTTCAGAAATAAATTTTTTTGAGTATTTCTTTGACAATGTTATGATGCAAAATATAGTGGGACAAACAAATGAGTTTTATCAATATGAGAAAAGAAGATTAGGCCCATCTCAATCTTCCAGGATGCAACGATGGCATGATACAAAAAATGATGAACTGTATGTCTTTTTTGCTCTAACAATGCTCATGCCACACATAAATAAACATAGGCTGCAGGATTACTGGGGTTCAGACTCCTTGACTGAAACACCTTCCTTTCGCAAGTATATGTCAAGAGATCGATATTTATTACTCATGAGATTTCTGCATTTCACAGACAATTCAATTCCTCCAAATCAGCCAAATGATCGTCTTGTAAAAATCAGACACTGTATAACTCATATGAAGTCAAAGTTTTCAAATATTTACAATCCAGGACAAAAATTAGTTATTGATGAATCTCTTGTACTTTTCAGAGGGAGGGTAATTTTTCGACAATACATACCCTCCAAGCGTCATAGATTTGGAGTGAAATTTTTTATCCTTTGCGATTGTGAAACTGGATTTGTCTTGGATTTCATCATTTACACTGGATCAGACATAGATTATCCTGCAAATGATCCACTAGGACATTCTGGAGCGATTGTAAAGACACTTTTAGCTAAATATTTGAATAAAGGCCACATTCTATATACTGACAACTGGTATACGAGCCCATTACTATGCAAATATCTGCATGTAAATAAAACAGGATCTTGTGGAACTATAAAGGTAAATAGAAAAAACATGCCCAAGTTTTGCCCAAGTAGAAAAGGAGAGTGCCATCTGATGGAATCAAAACCTTTATTAGCACTAAAATGGACTGATAAAAGAGATGTGCATATGCTAACAACAATTCACAGTGGAAGCATGATTGACTCAGGAAAGGTTGATCGTCGAACAAACGAAATAAAATTCAAACCAGATGCTGTTGTGGACTATAACAAAAATATGCGTCTGGTGGACAAATCTGATATGCAAATTAGCAGCGTAGAATGCGTTAGGAAAACTGTGAAGTGGTATAAGAAGGTATTCTTTCATCTTTTGGATATTTCTCTTTACAATTCCTTTGTACTCTACAAAAAAACTACGAAAAAGCAGATTTCAATGAGAGAATTCAATCTTACATTAGTCTCTCAACTACTCACGAAGTATGCTCAAATAACATCCCCACATCCTGGAAGACAAAGTGTGAGACCAAATGCTCCTGACAGACTTCTCTCAGCTAATTACATTGAAAGGCATCACCTGGAACAAGTTCCGCCAACACCATCTCGACCTGTAGGTCAACGACAATGTCATGTATGCTCACATACAACACAAAGAGAAAAACATGTTACAAAAGTTTCTACTTGGTGTCCGGAATGCAAAGTTGCATTGTGCCTTGAGTGCTTTGTTCTCTACCACACCCGTGCCAACTACTAAATACTAAATTCAGTAAAAGTGTAAAACAATGTTGTAAATAAGTATAATGGAAAGTGTAGATTTATCAAAATAATATTTATTTCATGAACAATTATTTTATAAGGAGTTATTTTTGAAAAGGAATAAAAAATTATTTTTCAAGAGGACAAATAAAATATATATTCTTCAAAACTCAAATGTAAGTATAATACTTGCTCATTTATGTGTACATGTGCGCATATGTATACATGCATGTGTGTGTGTGTGTGTGTATGTGTGTGTGTGTGTGTGTATGTTTGTTGCGGATGGTTTATGAATATATCTGAGTCATAGATTCTTCAAAACTCAAATGTAAGCATAATACTTGCTTGTTTATGTGTACATGTGTGCATATGTGTACATGCATGCATGTGTGTATGTGTGTATGCTTGTTGCGGATGGTTTATGAATATATCGGAGTCATCAATAGCATTAAAATGCAAAATCATTTATTTTGATTGGGATTTTGTGCGAAAACATAAAAAAAATAACGCGATCATCATATGATGCTGGGAGCATTCTTCCGACAAACGTCCTGAGCATCATATGATGATGGGAGCAGCGGAAGTGTTAAAGATCACAATAACCAGACTAGAGGTCATAGTATGAAATTATTTAAGCCAAGATGTAGAACAAATTTAAGAAAACAGTTTTCCAAGTGTTGTGGGATATAGGGGGACAGCATCTTGGGTTAGGGGATACTCTCTGTCCTTACACACCCCATTTAAAGAGATTCCTCTGCCGAGTGGTGCCCCCTATAGTACTGTGAGGTATTGAAAAACTCATGATCTTCACTTGCCCCACAAACACCTTGAAATGGGAGACCCATTTTTGGTTGGCAAGGTACTGGTATTGATGGATACCGTAATGAAATTAACTGGATTCTTTGGATCTGATATATTTGCATGTCGGTTATAAATAGATTTAGGCCGGGCTGAAACTATAATTTTTGTTT
Organism: Bathynomus jamesi; assembly: GCA_023014485.1. Classification (NCBI taxonomy): domain Eukaryota; kingdom Metazoa; phylum Arthropoda; class Malacostraca; order Isopoda; family Cirolanidae; genus Bathynomus; species Bathynomus jamesi. The sequence continues at coordinate 10,218 of JAJOZX010014823.1, forward strand.
GATTTTAATTTATCAGAGTGACTAACAGTTTGCTTTTGATATAAAAATAAGATTCCTGAAAAAAATAATTGGTGGCCACCAACATGTGTCCAGCCACCCCCATTTTTGTAAAAACATCTAATGCCGCACTAGCAAAATCAGGAAAATGGCAATATCTCTTCTTCTGAACATGCTAGAGAGATGGTTTGCATACCAAACGATGCAGAATTTGATTTAGAACAAATTATTAAGAGTGGTATTTTTTCATAAAACCTTTAGTTTTTGAGTTATTTTAGAAAAACTAATTTTTTGGGCCCATAGACCCCCTTTCAACTGAATGTCAACACAATAAAACATTCTCAAGCTACAAATTGACATGTATTAGTGGTTTTCAATCAGCAATCAAAATCAATCAAAATCAGCCATTTTAAATTCATTGAAAATGCTTTTTGACATTCCAAAACGCCAAACATTAAATTATACAATTAACAAGTTGTCATTTTGTCATATTTTAGCATGATAAATAATGAACCTTATCTTATGAACCTTATGTTGTTTCGTGCGTTGGTCTCTCTTCACACGGAGGTCAAGCTGGTCGCCCACCTCTAGGTCTGGCCTGGTGGAGGAGCGAGTTGCTTTCTTGCGCTCTCCACCGTACATAGCTAGGCACGCCGGGCTCATCTGGTACTGTCCTGAGCCAGGCATCCAGTCTTTTCTTGAAGACTTCAACTTTGACCCCCGTTACATTTCTGAGGTCCTTAGGAAGCTGGTTGAAAAGTCTTGGCCCCCTGACAACCAAGCTATTTTCCTTCAGGGTTGAGGAGGTCCCTTGTCGTGCCTTTAATTTGGGAACACTACACATTCTGCCTTTCCTATTTTCCAGTGTTGTTTGAATGGTAATTGGGTTTAGTTTTAGGTTTGGTACCAGTTTTTCGATCATTTTCCATATGTAGATTATGATGTACCTCTCTCTTCTTCTTTCCAGTGAGTACAGATTTAGTTTACGTAGTCTTTCCCAGTAGTTGAGTTCTTTGCAGCCATCAATCTTGGCTGTGAAATGACTTTGCGTTTCTTCTAGTTTATTAGTTTCTTCCTTTTTATATGGGGACATCAAAACTGAGCAGTATTCAAGTTTTGGTATAATCAGTGTTTTTAGCAGGGGAATCATTACTGTCCTGTCCCTTCTCTTGAACGTTCTTAGAACCTGTCTGGCGACTCTTTTTGTTTTATTTATCACTATCTGATTTTGTGTTTTGAATTTCGCATCATCTGTCATTATTATCCCGAGATCAATCGCTTTCGTGCTTCTCTGAATTTCCTGTCGATCTGGAGCATAATATGCAGTCTAAGTTCTTCTTTTCTACCATATCTCAAGAGCTGAAATTTCTCAGTGTTGAATGACATGTTGTTGTCTTCTGACCATTTGTATATTTTGTTCATGTCCCTCTGCAAGGCCTCCACGTCATGTACATTACTGATTTTTCTGCTGATCTTTGTATCGTCTGCAAAGGATGTTACTATACTATTTCTGTTTACTCCGCTGTCTATGTCTGTTAGCATGATAATGAACATGAGTGGGGCCAGTACTGTCCCTTGTGGTACTGAGCTGCGTACTTCCGATTATGATGATGATATACCTTGAATTTTGACGACCTGCAGATGATCACTAAGGAAGTTGTAGATCCATTTTCCCACTTTGCCTGTTATTCCCATGTCTTTAATTTTATGTGCTATTATACCATGGTCACATTTATCAAAAGCTTTAGCAAAATCTGTGTATATAACATCGTAGTTGTCATTGCCTTCCAATGCATCTAGGATATTGTTGTAGTGCTCTATTAGTTGTGATAGGCATGATCTACCTGACCGGAATCCATGCTGATTTTCGTTGAATCTTTCCCGTGTCTCCAGGAAATCATAAATTTTCTCTCTAACTATTCTTTCAAATACTTTGGTGAGGTGGGACGTCAATGACACTGGTCTATAGTTCTTTGCTTAAGATCTGTCCCCTCCTTTATATATAGGGACAATGTTTGCTCTTTTCAAGATGCTCGGTATTTCCCCAGTGTCTAGGGATCTTCTCCATATCCAGTATAAAGGTGTAGCTATTTCATTTTTACAGTTTTTAATCAATAATGCGTTCCAACTGTCCAGACCTGCAGCTGAATGTAGTTTCAGTTGTCCTATATCTCTCGCTACATCTTCTGGTGTAAACTCAAAGTCTGTTATATACTCTCCTTGCAATTCCTCTTCAAAGAATGCATTTATGTCAGGTATCACTTTGTCACTTTTTGGGGTACTGAAAACTGATTCATATTGAGCTCTCAATGTATCAGATATTTCTTTTGGATCGTCGGTTAGTTCATTATTTCCTGTCCTTAAGGGCCCAATAGCGGCGCACGTTTTTGTTTTCCTTTTTGCATAGCTATAGAAGTATTTTGGAGTTTCCTTTATTGCTTCTACCGCCTTTTCCTCTTCCCTCTGTATGGTCCTTAATCAGGGCTTGTATTTCCCTATCGATACCCTCCAGTTTTTCTTTTATTGCTTTCCTGTCATTATCTCCGCAGTTGCCTAACTTCGCCTCCACTCTCTTTCTTTTGCGAATAGTCTTCTCTTTTGCCTTTCTAGCCAGCTCCTCTTTCCTTTCGGCTGTGATTTTGGAGCATATTTTTCTAAAATTCTCAGCGTTTTTTCCTCCAAGGTTGTTAGCATTTCTTCAGTTGTTTTATTCTCGAAAATTGTTCTCCATTCTATTTGGGCCATGTGCGATCTGATTGCTTCCCAATTTATAGTCTTCGAGTTTAAGTTAAAGGCCCCGAATTTACTTCTTTCCACAATATGTGTATTGTCTTCTAATTAGTGATGGGACGATACCAAAATTTTTAACGATTCCGATTCCACTAAAAAGTCTCGATTCCGATATGATTCTCGATTCCGATTCTCAATATTTTAAAATAATTCTATACTTATTTTTCTGGAAATTGTCATATTTTACTCTGGTAAGATTAACTATTTACATTATGAGTATGGTAATATAAATTATAATAGATTGGTTTAAAAATAAAAATGAACTGTAAGTTGTAACAATTCATTTTAATCTTGATTACACATCATGGATATACATGTTTTAATGTATAGCTACAATACAATAAAAATAAAATTTGTTATCCTCTTTCATTTAAATTTTAAAGTTTACATTGCAAAACTGGTTCAATTAAAACTTAAAGAATCGTTTTAAGAATCGGAAATCATGGTACAATTCTCTCGATTCCGACTCCGATTCCTGAAAAATGCTCGATTCTTCCAATTCTCGATTCTGATTCCGATTAATCGTCCCATCACTACTTCTAATGCTACCGTCATATTTGTTGATATCTCGATTAAGTTGTGGTCTGAGATAATGGTTGGGGTTATTTTTATATCAGCAATCAAGTTCGTGTTATTCGTGAATACCAGATCTAGGCAGTTATTTTTTCTGGTATTTTCTGTTATCTCCTGTGTCAGCATAAACTCGTTTGTGAGAGCCATCAACATTTTTGCTTGTTCCTGATCTTCTCTTGTGACCCCCTTGTCCTGGTGAATATATATATTCCTATTCACCTTTTTGTATTTTATAAATGGGAAGTTAAAGTCTCCGCAGATCATTATATTGGGGGATGGAGGGTTTATGGCCTTTATTAGCTTTCTAATAATCTAGAACTTAAAATATTTTTTAAACAAAATCTTTCATTAATTTACATGATCTAATTTTGTTTCTAATAAGACCATCTCTACGCTCATGACCTACAACAGCCAAGGATGCTTCAGTGACAAGCTTGATGTGCCTTTCAACATTCTGACTGTGGCACTCGTGATCCAGTTTCAATGCGGTATTAATGATATCACGCAGTTCATCATTAATGAATTCTTTTAATACAGGTGGAACAGTTTCCCATTGGAACATAGCAGACAGCTTGTGGTATGCAGAAGCTTTGAAATTGATGATTGGCTTTCTAAAGACCCTAACATTCTCATCTATAGCAGGATATTCATCAGTACCACCTTCATGATCCTCTTCATTCTCATCATCACTTTCAATTATTCCACCTGCAAAATCATTGCTACTACCAGATTCATCATCAAAATCCTCTATAACTCCCCTCAGACACAGAACTTTATTGACAGCACACCACCTCACCTCTTCATCTTCATCAGCCAGCATTCCAACTAAAATATTTTCACCATGAGCAAAATAGCTGTTATTGTTTAATACGTCATAACAAATTTCTCTAATTTTCCTGTCAGGGAATTTATTTACTCTTTGGATCATAATGAATAGGTTTCTTGACCCATCACTTAGCCTCTTATTAGCCTTGATATTGAACCAACTGTGAAAGTATACTTTGATGATGAATTCTATTATGATTTTGAGGTTCTTACTGAGTCTTTTTTGTGAAACATAAAAGTGAAGAATTCTACAGGCTAAGGTGAGCCATCGAGAGTGATTTAGCCCTTTTAGGGCAATGTTAGTAATCAAAAAGCCGAATCATGCTTATTTTAGAATTTCTTTTGTCACTAAGGTCCGTCGAAAGGGGGTTTATGGGCCCCAAAAATTAGTTTTTCTAAAATAACTCAAAACTAAAGGTTTTATGAAAAAATACCACTCTTAATAATTTGTTCTAAATCAAATTCTGCATCTTTTGGTATGCAAACCATCTCTCTAGCATGTTCAGAAAAGAGATATTGCCATTTTCCTGATTTTGCTAGTGTGGCATTAGATGTTTTTACAAAAACTGGGGTGGCCGGACACACGTTGGTGGCCACCAATTATTTTTTTCAGGAATCTTATTTTTATATCAAAAGCCAACTGTTAATGACTGATTAATTCTATCTTGAGTTTCAGCCCAGCCTAAATTATTTAGATATAGTGTAACATATTTGTGGATAGTAATTTATTATGACTTGATCCTCTGGATCCAGAGATTCTATCTTTAGTTTTAAATTGATACTTAATTAGTTTTAAATTGATAATTATTTAGTTTTGTAAAAATTGGTTGTTGCCAATGTACAGGCAGTTTTTACATAGTGGAGCCACCTCGATGGGCAGAAGTGGCCCCTAGTGTGCCCACTATAAAAATTTCATATGTTCTTGTTCTTTATGGTTCAGAACCCACATAAAATTGTAGGTCCCCTCAGCCACCACAGAGGACATGCACATTATGGACATCACTCATGGAAGATGTTCATAAGGGGCAAGCCAATAAGATTCAGGTTCAAGAATTGGGTATTAGCTACATCATCTGGATTTCCAGTGACAGTGGAAATGTACACTGGATGAGCTGGATTTGAGCAAAATTCATGAATAGGTCTTGGGCCAGGCATAGTTTTACAACTTCTATCGAAAAGTGTTTCAAATCCAGCTTACCACACTATTTCAATAATTTTTTCACTTCATATGATCTGATGAAGACATTCACGAAGAAAGGCTTTAGAGCAACAGGAGCAGCCAGAGACAACCATCTCCTAAAATGTCCTTTTCCAGACACCAAAACCATCGAGAAATCAAAGAAGGGAGCACATTGGGTCAGATCAGATGGAAATGTTCTCGTGGTAAAGTGGAAGGACAGCAAAGCAGTGACAGCTGCAACAAACTATGACAAGCTGGAACCTTTACATCGTTTCAAGTGGTCAAGTATTGACAAGAAAAAGACATCAGTTGACCAACCACATCTGATAAATTCCTATAATCTCCACATGGGAGGAATGGATCTTGTTGATCAGGCAATTGCTGACTGCCCTCCTACAGTTGCCTGGAAGAAATGATATGGGCCTCTGATCATCAACTGTTTCGCTCTTTTCCAAATGGCAGCATGGAAAATTCATCAAAGCTTAGGAGGAAAGTTGGATTAGCTAAGCTTTACCAGAGCAATAGTACTCAAACTCTTAAAAAACTCATGAAGAAATGGACCCAGACTGGGACCAAGGGGTCCATACACTAGAGTACATAAAGATTCTCATCACCTTGAGCTGAGTGGAACTCAAGGGCGTTGCATTGTTTACAAGAAGATTACAAGACTTCAATGTGCCTTATGTGCAGTTCAACTTCACAATTGTTGTTCTGGTGTTTTTCATCGATAAATATATCTGTAAAGAACGTGTGTGTGTGTGTGTGTTTTAAGGTAGGAAAGTTATGATTGTACTAAATTTCAGTAAAAAGTTGGAAGTTAGTAAAAGTATAAATAAATTTGATGATGCAAAGGAACAAGACTTTTTTGTGTTTCAGAAAAAAAGCATATTTGAGTTACAACTCACTCATAATCCCAATGTTCCCATATGGGAACATGTAAAATAAATAAATAAATAAAAAATTAAAAACTTCTCAAATGTGATATATCAGGTCATCCCAATAATAATTTAGGCCGGGCTGAAACTCAAGATAGAATTAATCAGAGTCATTAACAGTTGGCTTTTGATATAAAAATAAGATTCCTGAAAAAAATAATTGGTGGCCACCCCATTTTTTTAAAAACATCTAATGCCACACTAACAAAATCAGGAAAATGGCAATATCTCTTCTTCTGAACATGCTAGAGAGATGGTTTGCATACCAAAAGATGCAGAATTTGATTTAGAACAAATTATTAAGAGTGGTATTCTTTCATAAAACCTTTAGTTTTTGAGTTATTTTAGAAAAACTAATTTTTGGGCCCATAGACCCCCTTTCGACGGACCTTAGTGACAAAAGAAATTCTAAAATAAGCATGATTTGGTTTTTTGATTACTAGCATTGCCCTAAAAGGATGTTGACATGGACATAGTGATCACATGATATGACTTTTCCTTGTTATCTTGCATCCATTATGCTTGATTAAAGAATAGAGGGTGGGGCTGCTTCATGAACTTTTTTTAAACGTAATAAATTGAAAACTTTTTTTTTTTTCAGGTGCCTTTGTTATAAGTTTCCAACTGCAATTTGTCATTGAATTCAACATTTGCAATATAAAGTATGACTTCTACAAGGAAAACAGTTGCTAAAGTACTTGGTGATGTACGTTTTATGCCAGCAGAACAGTTTCCTTTAGGGAAATTGCCTACGTTGAAGCAAGTTATTGAAAGGTGTTTGTGTTTCGGAGACTATAAAACAGATGCTGTACTGAGAGCTACTTCTGAGGAATTGCATAAATTGTGGGTCACATATAATGTTTATCCAATATCAGTAAATGCCATACAGAGCCGACTGAAAACCCAAATAAAGGAATTCAACCACCTTCTGAAGTATGACAAAAAGAAAAGGGGACCTAAATATCAAAGCTGGGCACTTGCGGTTTTTTTTGCGGTACTGCGGTACTGCGGTACTACCGCACTACCAAACCGGTACCGCATAACGCAAAGGATCGCTGAAAGTACAGCCTGTACTTTCAGCGATCCTTTGCGGTACTGCGTTATGCGGTACCGGTTTGGTAGTGCGGTAGTACCGCAGTACCGCAAAAAAAACCGCAAGTGCCCAGCTTTGCTAAATATCATCAAGATCTGGATGATTTTCTGAAAACTGTAAACGTTTTATTTGACATATATCAACATGATCACAAACTGTTGGCAGATACAGAGAAAAAGCACTTACTAAAAATGACTGAATCTGATTACCAGTTTTATGAGGTAGGTCTGTTGATTGAATTTCAAGTTGTAAATTATTAATTAATATTAATTAATTATCAATTATTAATATTATCAATTATTAATAATTAGCTACAATTTTTAAAGTGCATTTAATAAGTTAGTAATATCAATAATACACTATTAATGATGTTAATGATAAGTAATATTTTAGTATTTTCTCATTTTTGTAAGAATTTCAATTTATATATAGAGACCCATAGATAAAAGATAGATTATAGTGTAATGAAATATAATCACTTTGTAGGACCAGAAAACAACTAGGCATGGTTACTGTACCCTGAAAGAAGTCCCAGAAACAGCCACTGACTTAAAATTCAAATCACGGGTTATTCAATCTCAAAAAGCAAAAGAATCAGTTCCTCCTCCTCATCCTCCTGAACATATGGACATTCCTGAGTTGACAGATAGCGACAGTTGTAATGATTCATTTGATGCAGACTATGTTCCAGAAGTCTCGACATTACAGAACAGAACTAGATTACGCTCATTAGCTGAAGCATGTGACAGGTATAGTACTGAAAGATAAATCTTTTAATACAGCTTAAAGTGAAATCATTGTGACTAAGAGATTAAGATTACCAATAAAGTATTCATTGACAATAGATATGTAAATCTACTTTAAATATCCTAACAGATATCAAGTAAGTGATAGAGCAGGAGCGGCTATTGGTTCTGCTACATTGGTAGACTTTGGAGTAATCACCCCAGATAACATACAAAATGTTATTGATAAGTATGTTTTTAATCACTCTAGATATTACATTTCTTAGCTTCTGCTATAAGTTCTAAATCACCAGATTTACTATTATTTTTAATTAGCATCAAAATTTCTATTTTGTATTTATATTAATTAGTTTCAAACAGGACACTGACATTTGTATTTTGTATATTTGTATAATGCTAATGCAGTAATGCATGGCCAATATTTTTGAAATACTTTTCAGAAACAAGTTGAGAAGGGAGAGAGCTAAATTGAGAGCTGAAAGGAAGAAGGAAGAAGAAGTGATATTTGAAAAAGTGACTGGCATTGGCTTTGATGGTAGAAAGGATGCTACACTTGCTGTTAACAAAGTAAATGAAAAGTATTATACATCCACAATCCTAGAGGAACATTATGTCATTACTGGAGAGCCAGGTAAATGGAAATAATTGTCATACAGTTATAGGCGTTATGCTGTTATATTACTGTACTATAAAGTAATATTTCAATTACTTAAAAAATTTTCTTTTTAAGTGACAACTGTCCAGTTAACTTTATTCCTTCCTTTTTCATTTTTATTTAATTGTAAAATTAATTAAATTTATTTTCAGATGATTTCTACCTCGACCATTTTACCCCGGAGTGTGTCAAAGGCATTGACATTGCTCATGGCATTTATAACTTATAAGATCATTAAAGGGACAGAACTTGAGGCCAAATTAAACTTAGTTAAAGCAGATGGGACAAATACTAACACAGGACATATGCATGAGTCAATCAGATATTTGGAAATGTTTTTAGGGCAACCTCTTCAGTGGGATATTTGTCTTCTGCATCTAAATGAATTGCCACTTAGACACATCTTCATAACTTTAGATGGGACAACAAAAAGTCCAGACAAATTTTCTGGCCCTATTGGTTCTCAGCTCAATGGGGATGTGTCAGAATGGAATGTTGTGGACTTCAAATCTATACCTTATCCTGCATTTGTGCTTCTACCAAATGAGGTGGTCAATAATTTATCAACAGACCAATACTATGGGTACTGCATCTGCTGGGCAATTATTACTGGTGAAGTGGATGAAGACCTTGCACTCTTAGAAGTTGGCTTGCTAAATCACTCTCGATGGCTCACCTTAGCCTGTAGAATTCTTCGCTTTTATGTTTCACAAAAAAAAAACAGTAAGAACCTCAAAATCATAGTAGAATTCATCATCAAAGTATACTTTCACAGTTGGTTCAATATCAAGGCTAATAAGAGGCTAAGTGATGGGTCAAGAAACCTATTCAATATGATCCAAAGAGTAAATAAATTCCCTGACAGGAAAATTAGAGAAATTTGTTATGACGTATTAAACAATAACAGCTATTTTGCTCATGGTGAAAATATTTTAGTTGGAATGCTGGCTGATGAAGATGAAGAGGTGAGGAGGTGTGCTGTCAATAAAGTTCTGTGTCTGAGGGGAGTTATAGAGGATTTTGATGATGAATCTGGTAGTAGCAATGATTTTGCAGGTGGAATAATTGAAAGTGATGATGAGAATGAAGAGGATCATGAAGGTGGTACTGATGAATATCCTGCTATAGATGAGAATGTTAGGGTCTTTAGAAAGCCAATCATCAATTTCAAAGCTTCTGCATACCACAAGCTGTCTGCTATGTCCCAATGGGAAACTGTTCCACCTGTATTAAAAGAATTCAGTAATGATGAACTGCGTGATATCATTAATACCGCATTGAAACTGGATCACGAGTGCCACAGTCAGAATGTTGAAAGGCACATCAAGCTTGTCACTGAAGCATCCTTGGCTGTTGTAGGTCATGAGCATAGAGATGGTCTTATTAGAAACAAAATTAGATCACGTAAATTAATGAAAGATTTTGTGTCTAAAAAATATTTTAAGTTCTAGATTATTATTTATCATGCTAAAATATGACAAAATGACAATTTGTTAATTGTATAATTTAATGTTTGGCGTTTGGAATGTCAAAAAGCATTTTCAATGAATTTAAAATGGCTGATTTTGATTGATTTTGATTGCTGATTGAAAACCACTGATACATGTCAATTTGCAGCTTGAGAATGTTTTATTGTGTTGACATTCAGTTGAAAGGGGTTCTATGGGCCCAAAAAATTAGTTTTTCTAAAATAACTCAAAAAACTAAAGGTTTTATGAAAAAATACAACTCTTAATAATTTGTTCTAAATCAAATTCTGCATCTTTTGGCATGCAAACCATCTCTCTAGCATGTTCAGAAGAGATATTGCCATTTTCCTGATTTTGCTAGTGCGGCATTAGATGTTTTAACAAACACGGGGGTGGCTGGACACACGTTGGTGGCCACCAATTATTTTTTTCAGGAATCTTATTTTTATATCAAAAGCCAACTGTTAGTCACTCTGATAAATTAAAATCAAACAAAAATTATAGTTTCAGCCCGGCCTACGTAAAGAAGTACAGTAAACCCTCGATTTAACAGACTAATAGGGGGGAAGGGGTGTCCATTAATGCCGAAAGTCCATTAAATCAAAAATGTGCACAAATGGAGACACTGGTGTCATCTGTTTGCTTGTAGATGGTTGTGATGTACAAGCAGCATTAGGATGAGCAGGGGCATTGTCAAGAAGTAACAATGCCTTTACATTATTGGGGGAAATCTTCAGAACATCTGTCTGGAAGCGCCTCACATCAGGGACAAAGTGGTTGAAGAACCAATCAGAAAAAATCTCTGAAGTAAACCACGCATTCTTTGAGCTGGTGTAAATAACAGGCAACTGATTCATAATGTCTTTAAGAGTGCGTGGTTTCTATGATTTCCCTACCACCAGGGGTGCAGTGGTGCCGGAGCTCACCGGAGCGCCGCTCCGGCACCTCTGCAAGAGGAAGTTTGGAGGAATTACCATAACAAGCAACAAAAAAATTGTCTCCATTAATTATAAACAGTTTCTTACTAGTCTTGTGAACAATTTGCAGCACCGTATGTTCACGACAACATCCATGAAAGGTTCTCAAACTTCTGAACCTCAAAGTATGTATAAATCACTGCTAAATGAAATGTATGTCCTTGAAAAAGACTACTGGCCTGATGAAATACCACCTAATTAAGGAGAAGCTGAAATCTCATCTCTCTGTAAGAGGTTTAAGCTTTCTTCTTACTCTGTACTAAATGCCTTTAGAGACTATGTGGAAGATCATGGGCGCCGCATCCCCCAAGATTTACACCCATTACTGAGCTGTTCACAAGTTATTCCTATTAGTACTGCTGAGTGTGAGAGGGGATTCAGTCACATGAACTTGATAATAACAACAACACGCTCAAGAATTCTCATAAATCATGTATCAGCGCTTATGTTTGTTAAACTACATGGACCTCCTCTAGTTCAGTAGAATCCTGAGCCATATGCCATATCATGGCTGCGGTACCACAGATTGGCAGATGACACCAGGACAAGAGTTGCTTCAGACCCCCGAAAACATATCACGCCTGACCCTTTGTGGAAATTATTGTGAAACTTCCCACTGGTGGTATTTGGTAAGCACTAAGTAGTAATCTTAAATTGATAAAATACATGATTGCTCTTTTTCTTTATTTGCTGATAATTATATTTATTTTATGATAATTAGTGAGTGCAAACACAAAATACTTAGTCATCGTGTGGCATATATAGAAACAGGATAGGAAATGGCAGGCTTTTGTCAGGCCCACCAGAGCTCCGGCACCTATAAAATTGGCACTGCACCCCTGCCTACCACCATGGGCTTCAGGCAATGCAAGCCATTAGCATTTGCACAAAGTAAGGCAGAAATTCGCTCCTTACTTAACTTGCGACCAGGAGTGGTGTGTTCATGTTTGTAGTTCACACGCTTTCTTTTAACTCCTCTATCACTTGATGCCATTTTGAATTGTAAGGATTGCAAAATTATTTAATAAATAAAGTCACAATTCAGAAATCACAGAAACACACTGTATACAACCTGACCGCACAGTGTGGCGTTTAAAATTTTTAAATTTTTTTTTTTAATTTTTAATTTTTTAAAAATTATTATTAATTAATGTACTGTATTATTATTTGTCCAGTCCATTAAGTCCAAAATCCGTTACATCGGGGTCCGTTAAATTGAGGGTTTACTGTATACTGTTTCTCATCAAGATAGTTTTGCAGACTCCTGAAGAGATGATAATCTGAAAGTGCAAGGTCTGGAGAATATGGAGGATGTGGAAATTTTTCCCACCCAAGCTCCTCAATTTTTGCAGAAGTGATCCGAGCAGTATGAGGACATGCATTTTCGTGGTGGAACACGATTCCTTTCCGATTAACCAAAGGTCTCTTTTCTTTTAGTGCGGTGCTCAATCGGTCCAGTTGTTGACAGTAGACTTGAGTGGTGATTGTTTGGTTGTGTGGTAAGGTTTCAAAGTGTATTACACCACCTGGTTAATATTCGTTTTAATGCTTTGTTCATTTTCGATAAAAGAAGACATTCTATGACAATTTAACATATAAATTCATATTCAGGACATCTTGAAACCTCAGGGAAACTGATAAAAATCAAGGAAATGTAATAATTATTTTTTACAGAAAAAAAATTTAGATGTAAAAAGCAGCCATTATAGGCCATTGACCGAGTGTTTACCTCTTTCCGCTGTTAAAATTTTGCCAGTCCTCATCCTCTCCAGTTTTATGGGGAGACATCTTGTGGCAAAATTAGGAAACATAGGTCAAATCAGCCAATTAAATCTGGTTTTTGTTTCATGTTACCTTATCCGACCAATCAGAGACATGCATTTTGAATCTCCAATAATGCATACTCATTCCAAAATCCTTATTCAGTTCGGTTTTCACTATGGTTTGTCTGGGGTGTGATTTGAATTACTTATAAAAAAAAGACAGTACTGAAGTTTTCTTTACTAGTCAGTATGTTTTACCTACTCGTGTTATTTGTCCGCAGTGTAGTCATGAGTGTAATTCTCGAGAAGTTGCTGACCAATATTATTGCAGAAGATTGACTAGGGACGAGCATGGCAGAAAAAAAAAAGTGTTCCTTCTCTGTTTCCCGTCGAAAGGGCATGTGGGTTGAAAAATCCCACCTCAAACTATGGCAAAACTTATTGTACGTTGGGTTATTCTTGACAAAGCATTCGACACAGGTAGATGCACAGCTCTATTTAGCATTGGCTTCCGAGAGTGCAGTTAATTGGAGGAGTTTTTGCTTCGACATCTGTGAGCATTGGCTAGGCCAACAAGTTCAAATTGGTAGGCCTGGCAAAATCATCTATTTATTCCTGTTGGTCACTGCTGATTTGTACAAACATCCCAACACTGCTATTTAAGGTAAGAAATTGCAAAAAAATGCGTGTTAAGTTAGGTTAGGTCTGAACCAAAACACACTTTTCTGGTGTTTTTTGGTGTGATTTGTTCAAATATGAACTTCGTTTCTTTGGGAAATAAGCCATTTTTGAGAAATTTTCAATTTTAAAATTTCTCAAAAATGGCTCATTTCCCAAAGAAACAAAGTTCAGATTTGAACAAATCACACCAAAAAACACCAGAAAAATATGTTTTGGTTCAGAAAGGAGAAAAAGCACTAAAACAAATAATTACCCATCACCTTTATCCCACCAAACACTAAGCAACACCTTCCGAGGGTGATTTGGTTTTAGCTGTGGTGTCGCTGGTTCTCCGGCACAAACCCACTGTCGACGGCGCTTAACATTCTGGTACAGCATCCACTTTTCATCACCAGTCACTAAATGGTGCAAAAACGGATCTTGGAGTTCACAGGAATGAAGAGCTGTGCTAATGTTTACCCACACCTTCAGATTGTCAACCGACAATTCATGTGGCACCCATTTTCCTAACTTAGGCACTTTCCCGAGTTGTTGCAAATGTCGATGGATGGTAGATGGGGATGAATTGAGGGTAATTATTTACTATCAATCCAGTCTCTTCAATTCCCATAATTTGTAGATCAATGGATTCATTATTACACCAGGAATGCGATTTGGATAGTCTCAAGTGAGGGAACTGGTCCAAAACTAAGTTAGGACACGAAGTTTGTTTGGGGTATAAGTGTGAAAAAATACCCTAAAATGCGGGGAATTCCTTCAGTAGAGACTATCTAGAGCGCATTCGCGATGTAAAAATGAATCCATTGATATATAAATTATGGAAATTGTAGAAACAGCCAACATGAGTGACCTAAAAGGTATATATATACATTTATATATATACCGGGTGTTTCAAAAGTCCCTCACTAATTTGATTTTCAATTTTCTTTGCAGCTAATCAACCAACGACGTTCATCTTGTGGTAAACTCTTACTCAGTAGTTGAGAATTTTTTTGAGTCTACATTTGAAGTTTTGCTCCGTTTTCTTCTGCTACCATGCCGACTCTAGAGCAGAGGTGTAAAATCGCTGCATGGCAGGAGATTTTTCAATCTGTGGTCGAAGTGCAGCAACGATTCTGGGCAGTCTACGGACAGCATTATGCACCGGATAGGAACACCATCTTCGCCACCCACCGGAAGTTTATGGAGACCGGATCCGTAAAGGACAAACCACGATCAGGAAGACCTCGAAGTGGGCGGAGTGAGGAGAATGTCGAAACTGTCCGTGAGGCGTTTACTCAGTCAAGGAAAGTCCATTCGGCGAGCTGCTGCGGAACTGAACATCAGCGCGACATCTATCCAACGGATTTTGCGGCGTGGTCTCAAGCTGTATCCGTACAAGATCCAGGTGGTTCAGAAGCTGGAACCTCAAGACTACGATTGCCGGGTGGAGATGTGTGAGACACTGCTGCATCACTACGAAAGAGACACATCGATCCTGGAGCACATGTGGTTCAGCGACGAAGCTCTCTTCCACCTTTCTGGTCATGTCAATCGGCACAACACTCACAATCCTGCGGAGATCCATGAACATGAAAGGGACACGCCGAAATTGGTCGTCTGGTGTGCCATCTCCTCAGCTGGGCTGATTGGTCCGTTCTTCTTCCGGGATCAAGATGGAAATTCCGTGAACGTCAACGGAGACAATTACCTTCGTATGCTTCAGGAGTCCTGCATCCCCCAACTGTCAGCTGTAGCTGACATGCAAGAAGTCATTTTCCAGCAAGACGGTGCCCCTGTTCATTACTCGCGTGAGGTTCGCTCATTTCTGAATAAGCAGTTCCCGGATCGGTGGATTGGTCGCCGTGGTCCCATCGAATGGGCTGCTCGCTCACCTGATCTTACCCCATGCGACTTCTTTTTGTGGGGCTACATTAAGAGCAAAGTGTACGCCACCAAGCCACGAGTCCTCCCCACACTAGAAGAACGGATCAGGAATGCGTGTGCTTCTGTTACTCCCGAAATGTTGTCCAATGTCGGCCAAGAATGCGTAAAACGGTGGCTCGCTTGTTTCAAAAAAGACAGTGCCCACATTGAGGTGTACCAGTGACTTTCCAGTAGACTTATGAAGCCAAGAGTTTGATGCCACCAAAATTCTCATGAATCGTAGACTCAGCAACCAAATTGTCATTCAGTTCCTCTTGTAATTGCTATTTTAATAAAATGTTAAAAATAATGAGGGACTTTTAAAACATCCTGTATATGTAGTAAAACGAACACTGTATATATTCACTGTATATATTATATATATCTTAAAACTATACTAACCTTAACCTACCTAACCTAATTTTAGGTACTACTCTTACCTATGGCAATGAAATGCTTTTCCGTTTTTATCAAACACACACTTATTACCACAAGCAATACCTTCCTTGTTTTTCTTAGGGCAAATAAATTCGGTAAATTTATAGTATTACACCCGTCTCCCTTTGGAGGTGAAATTTATGTTTTTCCTATGGTTTTTGATGTGTTTTGAATGAATCTGACCTTCAAAGCCATTGGAAATGACTCATTTTTGAGATAACCCCCCTCCCCCCAGCCAGCAATCGAAAACGAGTCATTTCCGATGGTTTTGAAGGTCAGATTCATTCAAAACACATCAAAAACCATAGGAAAAACAAATTTCACCTTCAAAATTGACCTAACCTAAAATAAAAAAAGGAATATTCATTTAAAACATCAAAAACCATAGGAAAAACATAAATTTCACCTTCAAAATTGACCTGACCTAACCTAAATCACTTATAGTCTTGTAGGCAGCCCAGGAATCACTATAAATCACAGAGCCAGGGCTAATGTACTTCTGAATGAGTGGAATGTGTGTTCCATTCCAATACAAAAGTAATTCAAATTCGAAATGGATGGAGCGCAGTGATTGGGCAGACATGTAACACACACACAAACGAATGTACGAACACACACACGAATGTACGAACACACAAACAAACGTATGAATACACAAACAAATGTACGAACACACAAACAAACGTATGAATACACAAACAAACGTATGAATACACAAACAAACGTATGAACACACAAACAAATGTACGAACACACAAACAAACGTACGAACACCCAAACAAACGTGCGAACACAAACAAATGTGCGAACACACAAACAAATGTGCGAACACACAAACAAATGTGCGCACACACCAGGGTTGTGGAGTCGGAGTCGGAGTCGTGGAGTCGCACGTTTCAGGGCGGAGTCGGAGTCGGAGTCGAATGTTTACAATGTGTGGAGTCAGAGTCGGAGTCGGAAAATTTTGGACCGACTCCACAACCCTGGTTATAGCCACTAGGTTAAGGGTTATTCAATTTTAAGTAGGACTACTACTGGTTAGACCTTAATTATGTTTAAGAGAATCTTTTTCATTTATATATATATATATATATATATATATATACAGGGTGTCCCGTAAGTCTGGACCCATAGGGATTTATAATATATTTTTTTATTATGTTGCAGGTAAACCATGTCAGTGACTAGAGAGGAGAGAGTTCAAGTTATTTTGCTGGTCGGGACCCGCAGTCACCGGGAAGTGGCCGAAGAATTCAACAATATGCATCCAGACCGCGCACCAATCACACACAGATGTGTTGGCAAGTTGATAGCCAAATTTAAGGAAACTGGATCCGTAGCTGACAAGCCTCGCAGAGGACCTTCAAGGACTGTTACGGAAGACGAAACCAGTACCAATGTGTTGGCTAGCTTCGCTGTCAGTCCCAAGAAGTCACTTCGACGCATGTCCAGCGAAACTGGGACTATTTTGTAATTTTATTAATTTTGCCCTATGGGTCCAGACTTACGGGACACCCTGTATATATATATTATACAGGCATCCCCCGTTATACGATCATTCGGTTTACGATTTCCCGCGTTAACGATTTTAAAAAAGTACCCCCATCTTTCGATTTACGATTGCTTTATTTCGCGTTAACGATCTCCAACTTGAAAGCATGTCGGGTGATTCCATAGTCTCGGTCGTTACATTCGTAGGCAACTTATTGTTATATTCCCTGCTCTTGTGAATAAAGTATGAACAGCAGCGGCACAAATTTTCTTGTGAACATAAACAGATGGTTGGGCTCTAAAATGAGACTAGGTTTTGCATATTTCGTTTCTTGTTTTTTGCTAGGAGCGTATCCAAATTCGTCGTCTCGGTCGTTACAACGATGCAACCTCAGTTTTCAGTAGGTGGTACATATGTGTAAAAGTCATGAGTGCAGGAATGTTGCAAGTGATGACGTAATGTTGCAAAGGGGGTGGGGTGTTGCAAAGGGGGGTGGGGTTGTTGTAAATGGGGTGTGGGTATTGCAAAGGGGGTGGGGGTTGTTGCAAGGGGGTGTTGCAAAAAATACCCCAAAGGGCCCTTTGTTGCCAACCGGGGTTGCAAGGGGCATGCAACTTGGGGGCCTCCCCCAAGTTATTCCCCCAAAGGGCCGTCTTAGTCGTTACATTGTGCGATGTAACGACCGAGACGGAAAATTATGTAACGACCGAGACGTACCTTTACAAGAGAAGTATAGGAGCTGGACTTAATTTTTTGTAATGGACACGTACCCCATAGGAAACTAGCTTTGCGATTAAGACAAATATTTTTTCGCTTCAAATAACTAAAGCTATATAAAAAATTCGGAAAAAACGTCTCGGTCGTTACATACAAATGTGCCTTATATAGATATAGGCTCAGTTTTTATTGATTCGGTTAATGAAAGTTATTTTATGTGGAAATCTTAAGGAAGACCTACTTTATGACATAAATAAGAAATGCCTATTATCCCTCAACTATTTTGGCCATGCGAGCTTTCAAAATTGAGGGAAAATATCACAATGATTATTTAGACAATAGGGTCATTCTCTGTCAGATCAACCAGTGCCTAACACCCTCATCTCTCAGATTTTGCTGAAATTTGGTTTATAGGAGTTTGTGGGCCCTGAATCCATTTCTGAAATTATAAGGTCAATCCGACCAACGGTTCAAGAGATATGACCTCGGGAAATTTGAGGTCACTTGCGAGGTCACTAACATTTGGCGACCCATAACTTGGGTAATAATGGTCACAATTATATAAAAGTATATATATTTAGAATCAGAAAACGACAAGGAATCCAAATATGCATGTTTTAGAACTCTAGGTTGAAAAATAAAAAAGTTACACTGTAACCAAAATTTGAGGTCACGATTTGACCTCTGGGGTATCAAATGAGAATTTTTTTTTTAAATGTAAAAAATGAAGGCATAGGCATTGGCTATTAGAATCAGCAAAAAAAAGTTTGTTTATGTTAGTATTTTTCATGTAACTAACATATAAGTGAACACCATATTCATAAGTTGTGCGTCAATTCTACCTATTTTTTCACACTTAAGCTCATAATTTGACCTATAGAAATTAAAATTACATTTTTTATAGATATAAAAACAAAGGCAAAAAATGTAAAATTGTACTTCACTGCTAATCTACAATGGCAATAATAGTTATAATAGTGAAAGGGGAAGACCTACTTAGAGGATTCATGTGCTAGCCTAATACAATTTTTGCATGCTCGATGCTCTCATCAATTTCTTTTTGTGGAAAAATGTATTGAATTCTGCTGCCTCCTCTTAGGGTAGGACAACTCATTACAGTTAATATATGATGTCCTGGCACTGCACATGAATCCTTGTTTGATGGATAATAATATGCACTTGATCCTGATGACCCAGAGGGATGTAGAAAGTTCACAGTGAAATCATCAAACTCTTCACAATATTCCTCCACAATTCCATACCAAACTTGTATGCCATAAATGCAGCCAACATACTCTCCTGGTTTGACACATTTTAGGTTACCAAGCATTGCAGGTTCATTAGTAAAATGACTTTTCCTTATTCTTTTCTTTTCTCCAATGCCACTTGAAATGGGATACACCATCAGTTCTTCCTTGTTTAGGGGAACAAATCTATGATATTTCTGAGTTCCAGGAATAGCCCTACTATCCTTGAATCGATGTTCCAACCGTTCTTCTGCATCTTTCAAATCAGCTGTAGTTACAAAGAAAAAATTTATCTTCTTGCTCAAGTTTTCTTCACAAAAACTGAAACATGTGTGTTCTGGTGTAAGAATTTGCCTCTCTGTAGTTCTCTGCAAACTGGCACGAGCAGTAGCTCTTTTCACTGTTCCTCCAATCCCATCACATGCATTTTTGCCATGGGATGTAGCAAAGAAGTGCCATTCACAAGACAGACCAAAATCCTCTTCATGGTAACAGAGATTTGTGAAGTTGTATCTGTTCTTATATTGGCCAGCACATCCATCTGAGAAATAGTGCACCTTCTTCAATTGTGGGCAACTGAAGTTGAAGGATTTTCCTTTATCAAGCAATCACTGTCATTGTCCAGATCTTGAATTGAAGAGATGTTACTCAAGCCACTGATAGTAGATGATTCATTTGAATCCTGCTCAGACTCGTTGTTTTCAGTGGTACTAAGTATAGTGGGGTTTTTCATTATCAGTGTCCAGCAGTTCACACACAACAATGAGTCTTTTTTCACTCTTCCAGCACATTTTTCAACAAGTACATCAGTCACTTTTCTAAGATTGATTGTTATGCGTTTCTTGTGTTTTTGAATAGGGTCCTGGCAGTATTTCAAGTGCCGAACCATTGTATTTTGATCTGTAAAGATATAGGATTTACAATTAGGTAATATATATTTTTTAGAAAATTATAGCTATACACACTTAATATTTAGGCCTTGATAGTCTCTAAGGCTCATTAAAACACCATACCCACCAGCCACCCACAGTGCTGGCTGGAACTGTACTAACCTGTAGACAAGGAATTTTGCAACTATCTGTGTTGATTCTGCACTTAGACAAGTAGCAACATGTTTCAACAGGTTTGTTTAGGCTACATGTGAGCTTAGTCTTCCCCTTTCACTATTATAACTATTATTGCCAGTGTAGATTAGCAGTGAAATACAATTTTTATTAAATTCTTGGAGCTTGAGGTCAAATTGATAGCTAAGATATAAAAATTCCTTGAAATGACAAGCAATTTATAAATATGGTGTTCACTTATAAGTTAGTTACATGAAAAGTACCAACATAAACAAACTTTTTATGATTGTTTCTATTAGTCAAGAACTCTGACTTTGTTTTTTATATCTATAAAAAATATAATTTTAATTTCTATAGGTCAAATTATGAGCTTAAGTATGAAAAATAGGTAGAATTGACACACAACTTATGAATATGGTGTTCACTTATATGTTAGTTACATGAAAAATACTAACATAAACAAACTTTTTTTTGCTGATTCTAATAGCCAATGCCTATGCCTTCATTTTTTACATTTAAAAAAAAAATTCTCATTTGATACCCCAGAGGTCAAATCGTGACCTCAAAATTTGGTTACAGTGTAACTTTTTTATTTTTCAACCTAGAGTTCTAAAACTTGCATATTTGGATTCCTTGTCATTTTCCGATTCTAAATATATATACTTTTATATAATTATGACAATTATTACCCAAGTTATGGCTCGCCAAATGTTAGTAACCTTGCGAGTGACCTCAAATTGCCCGAGGTCATATCTCTTGAACCGTTGGTCGGATTGACCTTATAATTTCAGAAATGGATTCAGGGCTCACAAACTCCCTATAAACCAAATTTCAGCAAATATGAGAGATGAGGGTGTTAATTTCAATTTTTTTTGGTTGATCTGACAGAGAATGACCCAATAGTGCATTGTGTATGAACCTCAGTAACTTTGTTTCTAGATGCGATAGAGTTAAAAACTCTTCAGATTTGGAAACTAGAGACTCTTACCTATCTAATGATGTATCACATGATACATTTTGATGAATTTTGAATTTTCAACCTCAGGTTGACACTTTCATGCATCGGACTGATGCATCGTTGACGACTTGGACCGGATTTTAATACGATTAGGTGAGTGTTCATGTATAAATTGTCTTTTATTAAACACAATTTCTTACTTTCAGACACTTTTTGTACATAACAGTAAAATATATAGCAAAATAATAGTGGAATCTGCAAATTTTGGGGGTCTTCCAGAATGTTTGGGAACGTATCCCTATTTTTCCCATAAGGCCTTCAGTTCGATATACGATCGTTCGATATACGATGGGGTTTTTAGGGACGCATCCCAATCGTATAACGGGGGACACCTGTATATATATATATATATATAATATATATATATATATATATATATTATTGGAAAAAATAAAAATCCCTTAATATGATAATATCTACAAGTCAATATCCTTCTTAATATTTGAATGTTCCCTTATCCTAGGAAGTAACCTGACGATTCATGTGGTGGTGATGAAATGTCTTATTATTATGATAATTATAGAGTGAAACACTAGAGGAGTCGGAGTCGTATATTTAAAATGTGAGGAGTCGGAGTCGATTTTTAGATTTTTTACAATGTGTGGAGTCGGAGTCGAATTTTTACAATGTGTGGAGTCGGAGTCGGAGTCGGAGTCGGAAAATTTTGGACCGACTCCACAACCCTGGCACACACACTAGATACACACCAAAAAAACGTTTATATCTCAAAAATGAAGCATTTGCGACGGAAATGCTATAGAAGAAAAGTGTCTTAGAATTAAAAAATCTACCTAATGAATATATAATAATTGCTGGATGTTAGACGGGTGTAATACTATAATAATACCATAAATTCTTTTAGCAATACACCATGTTCTACATAAAAATTAAATGCAGCCTCTTCATCATCAAAAAATTTGCATGAAGTTAAACATAGTGAATAATTACAACCATCGCAAACCAATGCCATCGTGACACTAAAATCTTATGAGTTCAGGTCAAACCCCCCAATTTTGTTAGCAGTACCTTCCTAACCTTTGTGGGATCAGCCATTTTATTACTCCCAAAAACATGATCCGCGATTTTATCACTCAAAAAAATAATTTCTTAACATTAATTTTATAGCTTTAATCGTCATTTGCCTTCATATTGTACTTAATAAAAGTCGTTTAAAAAAATATAGAGAGTCTTATGATAAACTTTATTTTCAGTTTCCAGAGACCGGACTGAGAGTAAAAAATTACCGAATTGAGTTTCTGGGCCAATTCTTCGACAGTTGTTGAACAGTCTTCTTCAAGTGTGGCTAACAGCAGGTCATCATCAAACTCAGCAGGGCGTCCAGGGCGTGCTGCATCTGTCAAACAGCAGTCACCATTCCTAAACTTTTGAAACCATCTTTGACATTTCCTCACATGAAGAATATCATTGCCATAAACGTCCTGAATATTTCGCGTTGATTCAGTAGCACTATTCCCTTTTTTTAACTCATAAAGCATTATATGCCTGATATGCTCTTCTGATATCACCATGTTTATGAGGGGTTCACATAAAGCAAAACACACGTCTTCACTGGTCAAGGTTTGTAAAGTATGTAGCAAAACACGATAGATCTCCTCTTAGATATAACCTTCGGAAAATTTATGCTCAAACCAAGTAGGACTAGTTTAAACTTAATCTATCATAAAAAACGACATTACTTACGGGATGACCTGATAATAATACCAAATAAGTGTAAAAAATATAGTTTTTGTTACTTTTCTAACAATAAAAGTACCCTTGAAGTTAAATGGGTTAACCAACATACCCGACCAACCCACAGTGGCAGGGTATTACCATTCCTCTGCCAGACCAGCCATCACAAGGAGCAAGAGAAAAGATGGGTGGTGACTATGTCGTGGCCCCGCCTCAGGAAGCAAGCGCTGAGCGGACTTTGTGAAAGCAGCGCACCCTTGAGGCAAAGGCGCTTCAAGGTAAGTAGGTAGCATCACAATTAACATTGTTCTTACGTACAGAGTTGAATAACTCGCTGGTTTTCCTTATTAATTAGCTGACTTTAGTTTGACATTTTTCAAATTTTTTTTATTAAAATGTAAAATGTGGCTCGTGACTTGGATTACCTCGATAGGCCTGAGTGGCTTCATGGTTTCTAAATGAAATATACAGTAAAATATACAGTAAGCCTACTCTATTTGTCCTGAGCCTATTCCTGAAACGGAAAAAGCACTTATTTTGGTAGGCCGTCTTACCTTTTGTTTATGTATGAAAATGTTACCTTCAAGGAAATAAATTATTAAATAAAACTTAGTGTTCTGTTTGAGCCGAGTTAGGCCTGAATCTAATAGGCCTAGCTACAGTGGAGCGCAGCAACATACGTAAATTTAGCCAAAAATTTAAGCATTAGGTGTAGGGTTTTAAATATTAGCAATAAAAATTGTAAAACAGGTATTTTCAGTAAAAAATGGTTATGAAATTATTTATGTATTAAAACTTTCTTATCTTTGGTTCACTGATTAAAAAATATAGATATTAATATTTTTGTCAGATAAAATAATCATATTTCAGGATTCAGGAACTCAAATAATATAATAATTGGTGACATTCAGTAAAGTTTTTACATCGACGGTTCGCTCTTAGCTGTTCTATGGTAAATTTAGTTCCATTTTAGCTTTTGTACTGCAAGGACCCAGGTTAGGAGTAGTGTAGGTGTAACGGAATGGTTCCCCGTGAGGGTTGGTCTACATCAGGGATCTTCTTTGAGCCCGTACCTTTTTGTTTTGATTATGGATGTGTTGGCCCAGGGATAAAAGATCAATCCCCTTGGTGTATGCTCTTTGCAGACGATATTGTACTGTGCAGCAACAGGAGAGAAGTAGTAGAAAGAAAATTGGAGGAATGGAGGAGGGCTTTTGAAGACAGAGGGTTGAAAATCAGCAGAAACAAAACGGAGTACCTGAGGTTCTACGAAAATCAAGACTCAGAAATTAGTTTAGAGGGAGCGAGGTTAAAGAGAGTAAGTAAGTTTACGTACTTGGGATCGACAGTGGCTGAGGACGGTGAGCTGGACACAGAAATAACACACAGAGTGCAATCTGGTTGGAAAAATTGGAAGAAAGTTTCAGGGGTGTTGTGTGACCGAAGAATAGGCGCAAGGGTTAAGGGAAAGGTGTATAAGACTGTGGTAAGACCGGCTATGATGTATGGGGCTGAGTCTTGGGCTATAAAGAAAGATCATGAGAAAAGACTAGATGTAACGGAGATGAGAATGCTGAGATGGATGTGCGGAGTGACAAGGTTGGATAGAGTAAGGAATGAAAGGATAAGGGGCACAACAAAGGTTGGAGAAATCTCGAGGAAGATACAAGAAAGTAGACTGAAATAGTATGGACATGTGATGAGAGGGGACGAAGATTATGTGGGTAAGAGAACGATGAATATGGAGGTGCATGGCAGGAGAAAGAGGCAGACTGAAGCGAAGGTGGATGGAGAAGGTGAGGGACGATTTGAGGGAGAAGGGTTTGTCGGAGGAAGAAGCCCAGGACCGGGATGTGTGGAGGAGGCTGGTCAGAAACGCCGACCCCGCATAGAGGCGGGAACGGGCGAAGAGAAAGAAGAAGAAGATTCAATCAGTAAAGTTCAGTCCACTCGAGTCTAATAAATCACTGGTCAACAAAGATTTTGTCACAGAGATATTTTTACTTGAACTATGTGTAATTTTTTACGTTGATTACGAAAATGAAAACAGAATTTTTCTATCACCCGCAGTTTTAGAGTGACACACGAATTTACATTACTTAGGATTTGAGTGAGAATAGGAAGGGGGCGGGGTCTGCCCCTTCTTCTGCTTATAAGTTGCTGCACGTCACTGTTGACTTTCATTTGTCAGTTACTCATTTGATTTCTCTCAGTGAACATCGTGCATTTTATTCGTGATTTTCCTTAATCATTTTTTGTGTCAGTGCGTTCGTATTGTTTCATGACAGAATGCCACGCAAGTGTCAACCATCCAAATTGTTTCTGTTATGTGTGCAGAGAGTTAACACTTAAATTTCAAAGGCGAAATTTCAACCCTCTCGTCAAAAAAGCATACGAACTTTATTTTGGTTGCAATGTAGGGGATCAGAACAAGACGTGGGCACCTCATATATGCTGTATTATGTGTTTAAGACCTCTGACAGGCTGGTTAAATGGGTCTCTTCAAATGCCGTTTGCTGTTCCGATGATATGGAGAGAGCCGAAAGACCATTTAACGGATTGTTATTTTTGCTTAACAAATATACTAGGCATTACTGCGAAATCTAAACATATGGTACAATACCCAAATTTACCATCAGCCATAAGGCCTGTTTTACATAATGAACATTTGCCAGTACCAAGGCCACCGGAAACGTGGAGTTTAGATGATGAAAATGAAATTGATGTACAATGGTAATGACGAAGCTCAACATGGTTTACTGACGGACGATGTTCATCCAATGTTTGAACTATCTTGTTCATCGACAGAGCCTCACTTAATATCTCAAGCAGACCTGAGCGAGCTTGTCTGTGATCTGAAATTGTCAAAAGATCAATCCGAACTTTCGGCTTCCAGGTTGAAACGTTGGAATCTTCAAGAAAAAGGCACTAAGATATCTTTTTACCGTAAGCATCAAAGAAACTTTCTACCCTCTCATGAAAACCCTTGGCCAACAACATGATCCAAACGAATGGCGCCTATTTATTGATTCCTCGAAGCTGAGTTTAAAAACTGTATTACTCCATAATGGAAATAAATACCCTTCATTTCCATTAGCACATGC
Organism: Bathynomus jamesi; assembly: GCA_023014485.1. Lineage (NCBI taxonomy): Eukaryota > Metazoa > Arthropoda > Malacostraca > Isopoda > Cirolanidae > Bathynomus > Bathynomus jamesi. The sequence goes on from JAJOZX010014823.1 coordinate 36,579, forward strand.
CGTACATATGAAGGAATCATACGACAATATGCACCTGCTTGTGAAACATATCCAATATGCTTAATACTCTTGGTATATCTGTGGAGACTTGAAAGTGATTGCACTTCTTAGTTTACAAGTGGGTTATACGAAATTCTGTTGTTTCCTCTGTGAATGGGACAGCAGAGCACGGGAAAGCCATTACTCAAAGATACAATGGTCACTTCGACAAGCGTTGATTCCAGGGCATAAAAATCTCACCAGTTCACCTCCTCTTAATCCAAAAAAGTTATTTGCCACCACTACATATTAAACTTGGTTTAATGGAAAATTTTGTTAAGGCTATGGATCAAAATGGTAGGGGGGGGGGCTCTACTTGAAACAGAAATTTCCGAGGATCAGCGAGGTCAAAATCAAAGAAGGGATATTTGTGGTCACGCAAATGAGAGAAATCATGAGAGACAGCGCGTTTGATGAAACTCGGTGAAGTTGAAGGAGCAGCTTGGAGAGCATTTAAAATAGTGAACACAAATTTTCTCGGAAACTTCAAGGCCGAAAATTAGGAGTAACTTGTTAAAGAACTTCTCAAGGCCTACAAAGACGTGGGGTGCAACATGTCGTTGAAAATTCATTTTCCTGACTCACATCTCGACTTCTTCCCAACAAACTTAGACGGTGTTAGTGATGAGCATGGGGAACGCTTTCATCAACAAATATCCACGATGAAGAAGCGATACCAGGGCAAGTGGAGCCCCAGCATATTGGATGACTACTGCTGGACATTGTCAAGGGATGGCCCAGAGGCAAAATACAAGCGTAAATCATCAGTAGCCACATTTTAGGTGAATTCAATATGCATTTTCTACTTTGATATTGCTATTACGCCTATAAATTAGTCAAAATTTCATTTTCGATTCACTCAATATTGGTGGGTGATAGGAAAATTTTGAGGCCATTTTTTAACTCAGTGGTAAAAAACCTATAAGATCCACCCATTTTTGTCCATGTGACAAATAAAAAGTTCGATTTTGTCGACCAATGGATCGAAGTCTCCTTACCTCATTCCTGATTTGTCATACTGAAATGAATGTACGATACTCTACAATTTACGTTTACTGTTTACAATTACCATACTCTACACAACTTTTTATCTCTCGGAAAGTAATGAAGGTCATATTTGAACAGAGCACACCAAAATACACTTGAAAAGTGTATTTTTGACCAAACGTTCAGGTCATGTGGTCAGCAACATAATTACCCTAAAAACCATTAATATTCAGTTACTTAACTATAACAATGTGAATATGAACGCAAGTATATAAAATTCAGAACTTTCCAAAAGTAAATTAATTGGCAATATCCAAAAGTAGAAACAATATCAGAGAGCCCAGGGAATGCGTCCGCTCAGTAAGGAGTCCATATACTATAGAAGTAGGCTTAAATGGAATCACAGTTCTTCCAAAACTAGACACAGGTGCTGCCCGAACGGTCATGTGTAAAACAGTTCTTAACAAAACTTTCAAAAATACACCTGAACTATATAAATCTAAAACAACACTAAAAGAATATAGTAACCTACAAATACCTATTTGTGGAGAAGCCCAGAGGCTTACCGAAGGGAAGGGTGACACGGGCGATCGCCCCCCCCCCCTTTGAGCTAATAAATTATTATTTTCCCAGTAAAATTGTTAGGTTACAACGGGATGAGAATGAAAGTGAAAAAATTTCGGGGCCTTCGGCGCTAGCTCTTACCTCCCGTACTACTAAAAATTTAAAATGGCTTAGGATCCCAAAAACTCTTAATCTGGCCCTGAGAATAATTTTATTTTATAAAGGTAACAGTCCAAGGAAATGCTTAATCTCGAAATTAGCACTTTTTTATTCTTATGTCAATACAAATCTGAGCATCCTAATTGCGGTTTGCATTGAATATTATGTTACTAATCAGATTTTTATCATAATTTTTATATTTTTTATAATGCAATTTTTATATTTTTATTCATGAGTCTTAGCAGTAGCTAGTTAATCATCTCTAACTGAACGATAAGCTCATCATGAACGTACATAAAAGTTATTTATCTCTATTTCAATTATACTTTTACGATTAGTTCCAAGTTCGCCCCCCCCCTTGGCAAATTTCTGGGTACGCCCCTGGAGAAGCCTACATCACAGTTATATTAAACAAGTAAACTTTATCTCATCTATTAACCCTTTTAGTGGTAGATGAGCAAGGACCTACTCTACTAGGCCGTGACTGGGTCGATGCCTTGAAATTGCCTATTGACAAAATTTTGCTAAAGGGTCGGGCAGATATGCATACACTTACATATCCATCTGACATTGATTCGTTGTTAACGGAGTTTTCTTCTCTTTTCGTGCCTGAAGCAGGCAAACTAAAAGACCATCAGGTTTTTATAGAGGTAGATCCTAATGTAACTCCAAATTTTGTAAGGCTCGTCCAATTGCACATGCAGTGCGGGAGAAGGTAGATTTAGAAATTGATAGACTGCTCAAAGATAGAATTTTTGAACCACTCACACAAGCTAAGTGGGCTGCCCCGGTGGTTCCTCTACTAAAACCCCACAAGTCAGTGCGTGTATGTGTGGATTGCCGTTTAATAGCAAATAGAGCAGTTCTTCTAGATTGCAAGCCTATACCCAATCCTGATGAATTATTTAGCTCTCGCAGGGGGTAAATATTTCACAAAACTAGATATGTCACAAGCCCAGTGGCGGCTCGTGCCTAGGAGCTGCAGAGCTGCAGTCCCCCCAGACACTCACTGCCAGGCGTATGATTCCTTCAGACAGTCTGAAGGAATCATACGCCTGGCAGTGAGTGTCTGGTGGGGGCTGCAGCTCTGCAGCTCCTAGGCACGAGTCGCCACTGCTGACAAGCCTATGCTCAACTAAGTTTAAACGAAAATTCTAAAGAGTTAACTATCATAAATACGCACTGAGGCCTATATAGGTAGAGTAGGCTATGCTATCTATGGAATAGCATCGGCTCCGGGTATTTTTCAGAGGACAATGGGCCAAGTTCTAGATCACATTCCGGGTGTATTTTGTTTTCTAGATGATGTCCTCATTGCAGGTTCATCTGAACAAGAACACCTAACTAGATTAACAACAGTTCTAAAAAGACTCCGGGACACCGGACTTAAGCTAAAACTGAAAAGTGTTCTTGGGTCAGAAATGAGGTTTCGTACTTGTGGTTCCGCATAGATGCCTCAGACATTCATCCAACGGTGGATAAACGAGAAGCAATAAAAATTGCACCTTCACCACAAAACATCACACAGATAAAGCTTATTTAGGTCTCCTAAACTTTTATAGGAAATTTTTGCCTAATGCATCGACTTTCCTTGAACCCCTAAATAAGTTATTACGATCTCGGGAACAGTGGAGATGGGAGAAAACCCAAACAGAAGCATTTGAGGCTTCCAAGGACGTACTACTAAAGTCCACCCTCCTAGTGCATTATGATCTTAAACTTCCTCTCATATTTTCAGCAGATAGCAGTTCTTATGGAATTAGTGCAGTGCTATCTCACCACATTGACGGTGTAGATAGGCCTACCTGTTTTGCTTCTAGAACACAAACCGAGACTGAAAGGCGATATGCACAACTTGAACGTGAAGCCTTAGCTTTGGTATTTGCAGTAAAGAAATTTCATATGGCCCAGGACCGGGCTGTGTGGAGGAGGCTGGTCAGAAACGCCGACCCCGCATAGAGGCGAGAACGGGCGAAGAGAAAGAAGAAGAAGAAGATCAATCAGTAAAGTTCAGTCCACTCGAGTCTAATAAATCACTGGTCAACAAAGATTTTGTCACAGAGATATTTTTACTTGAACTATGTGTAATTTTTTACGTTGATTACGAAAATGAAAACAGAATTTTTCTATCACCCGCAGTTTTAGAGTGACACACGAATTTACATTACTTAGGATTTGAGTGAGAATAGGAAGGGGGCGGGGTCTGCCCCTTCTTCTGCTTATAAGTTGCTGCACGTCACTGTTGACTTTCATTTGTCAGTTACTCATTTGATTTCTCTCAGTGAACATCGTGCATTTTATTCGTGATTTTCCTTAATCATTTTTTGTGTCAGTGCGTTCGTATTGTTTCATGACAGAATGCCACGCAAGTGTCAACCATCCAAATTGTTTCTGTTATGTGTGCAGAGAGTTAACACTTAAATTTCAAAGGCGAAATTTCAACCCTCTCGTCAAAAAAGCATACGAACTTTATTTTGGTTGCAATGTAGGGGATCAGAACAAGACGTGGGCACCTCATATATGCTGTATTATGTGTTTAAGACCTCTGACAGGCTGGTTAAATGGGTCTCTTCAAATGCCGTTTGCTGTTCCGATGATATGGAGAGAGCCGAAAGACCATTTAACGGATTGTTATTTTTGCTTAACAAATATACTAGGCATTACTGCGAATCTAAACATATGGTTAAACATAATGGTAAACAATACCCAAATTTACCATCAGCCATAAGGCCTGTTTTACATAATGAACATTTGCCAGTACCAAGGCCACCGGAAACGTGGAGTTTAGATGATGAAAATGAAATTGATGTACAATGGTAATGACGAAGCTCAACATGGTTTACTGACGGACGATGTTCATCCAATGTTTGAACTATCTTGTTCATCGACAGAGCCTCACTTAATATCTCAAGCAGACCTGAGCGAGCTTGTCTGTGATCTGAAATTGTCAAAAGATCAATCCGAACTTTCGGCTTCCAGGTTGAAACGTTGGAATCTTCAAGAAAAAGGCACTAAGATATCTTTTTACCGTAAGCATCAAAGAAACTTTCTACCCTCTCATGAAAACCCTTGGCCAACAACATGATCCAAACGAATGGCGCCTATTTATTGATTCCTCGAAGCTGAGTTTAAAAACTGTATTACTCCATAATGGAAATAAATACCCTTCATTTCCATTAGCACATGCCGTACATATGAAGGAATCATACGACAATATGCACCTGCTTGTGAAACATATCCAATATGCTTAATACTCTTGGTATATCTGTGGAGACTTGAAAGTGATTGCACTTCTTAGTTTACAAGTGGGTTATACGAAATTCTGTTTTTTTCCTCTGTGAATGGGACAGCAGAGCACGGGAAAGCCATTACTCAAAGATACAATGGTCACTTCGACAAGCGTTGATTCCAGGGCATAAAAATCTCACCAGTTCACCTCCTCTTAATCCAAAAAAGTTATTTGCCACCACTACTATTAAACTTGGTTTAATGGAAAATTTTGTTAAGGCTATGGATCAAAATGGTAGGGGGGGGGGCTCTACTTGAAACAGAAATTTCCGAGGATCAGCGAGGTCAAAATCAAAGAGGGATATTTGTGGTCACGCAAATGAGAGAATCATGAGAGACAGCGCGTTTGATGAAACTCGGTGAAGTTGAAGGAGCAGCTTGGAGAGCATTTAAAATAGTGAACACAAATTTTCTCGGAAACTTCAAGGCCGAAAATTAGGAGTAACTTGTTAAAGAACTTCTCAAGGCCTACAAAGACGTGGGGTGCAACATGTCGTTGAAATTCATTTTCCTGACTCACATCTCGACTTCTTCCCACAAACTTAGACGGTGTTAGTGATGAGCATGGGAACGCTTTCATCAACAAATATCCACGATGAAGAAGCGATACCAGGGCAAGTGGAGCCCCAGCATATTGGATGACTACTGCTGGACATTGTCAAGGGATGGCCCAGAGGCAAAATACAAGCGTAAATCATCAGTAGCCACATTTTAGGTGAATTCAATATGCATTTTCTACTTTGATATTGCTATTACGCCTATAAATTAGTCAAAATTTCATTTTCGATTCACTCATATTGGTGGGTGATAGAAAATTTTGAGGCCATTTTTTACTCAGTGGTAAAAACCTATAAGATCCACCCATTTTTTGTCCATGTGACAATAAAAAGTTCGATTTTGTCGACCAATGGATCGAAGTCTCCTTACCTCATTCCTGATTTGTCATACTGAAATGAATGTACGATACTCTACAATTTACGTTTACTGTTTACAATTACCATACTCTACACAACTTTTTATCTCTCGGAAAGTAATGAAGGTCATATTTGAACAGAGCACACCAAATACACTTGAAAAGTGTATTTTTGACCAACGTTCAGGTCATGTGGTCAGCAACATAATTACCCTAAAAACCATTAATATTCAGTTACTTAACTATAACAATGTGAATATGACGCAAGTATATAAAATTCAGAACTTTCCAAAAGTAAATTAATTGGCAATATCCAAAAGTAGAAACAATATCAGAGAGCCCAGGGAATGCGTCCGCTCAGTAAGGAGTCCATATACTATAGAAGTAGGCTTAAATGGAATCACAGTTCTTCCAAAACTAGACACAGGTGCTGCCCGAACGGTCATGTGTAAAACAGTTCTTAACAAAACTTTCAAAAATACACCTGAACTATATAAATCTAAAACAACACTAAAGAATATAGTAACCTACAAATACCTATTTGTGGAGAAGCCCAGAGGCTTACCGAAGGGAAGGGTGACACGGGCGATCGCCCCCCCCCCCTTTGAGCTAATAAATTATTTTTTCCCAGTAAAATTGTTAGGTTACAACGGGATGAGAATGAAGTGAAAAAATTTCGGGGCCTTCGGCGCTAGCTCTTACCTCCCGTACTACTAAAAATTTAAAATGGCTTAGGATCCCAAAAACTCTTAATCTGGCCCTGAGAATAATTTTATTTTATAAAGGTAACAGTCCAAGGAAATGCTTAATCTCGAAATTAGCACTTTTTATTCTTATGTCAATACAAATCTGAGCATCCTAATTGCGGTTTGCATTGATATTATGTTACTAATCATTTTTATCATAATTTTTATATTTTTTATAATGCAATTTTTATATTTTTATTCATGAGTCTTAGCAGTAGCTAGTTAATCATCTCTAACTGAACGATAAGCTCATCATGAACGTACATAAAAGTTATTTATCTCTATTTCAATTATACTTTTACGATTAGTTCCAAGTTCGCCCCCCCCCCCTTGGCAAATTTCTGGGTACGCCCCTGGAGAAGCCTACATCACAGTTATATTAAACAAGTAAACTTTATCTCATCTATTAACCCTTTTAGTGGTAGATGAGCAAGGACCTACTCTACTAGGCCGTGACTGGGTCGATGCCTTGAAATTGCCTATTGACAAAATTTTGCTAAAGGGTCGGCAGATATGCATACACTTACATATCCATCGACATTGATTCGTTGTTAACGGAGTTTTCTTCTCTTTTCGTGCCTGAAGCAGGCAACTAAAAGACCATCAGGTTTTTATAGAGGTAGATCCTAATGTAACTCCAAATTTTGTAAGGCTCGTCCAATTGCACATGCAGTGCGGGAGAAGGTAGATTTAGAAATTGATAGACTGCTCAAAATAGAATTTTTGAACCACTCACACAAGCTAAGTGGGCTGCCCCGGTGGTTCCTCTACTAAAACCCCACAAGTCAGTGCGTGTATGTGTGGATTGCCGTTTAATAGCAATAGAGCAGTTCTTCTAGATTGCAAGCCTATACCCAATCCTGATGAATTATTTAGCTCTCGCAGGGGGTAAATATTTCACAAAACTAGATATGTCAAGCCCAGTGGCGGCTCGTGCCTAGGAGCTGCAGAGCTGCAGTCCCCCCAGACACTCACTGCCAGGCGTATGATTCCTTCAGACAGTCTGAAGGAATCATACGCCTGGCAGTGAGTGTCTGGTGGGGGCTGCAGCTCTGCAGCTCCTAGGCACGAGTCGCCACTGCTGACAAGCCTATGCTCAACTAAGTTTTAACGAAATTCTAAAGAGTTAACTATCATAAATACGCACTGAGGCCTATATAGGTAGAGTAGGCTATGCTATCTATGGAATAGCATCGGCTCCGGGTATTTTTCAGAGGACAATGGGCCAAGTTCTAGATCACATTCCGGGTGTATTTTGTTTTCTAGATGATGTCCTCATTGCAGGTTCATCTGAACAAGAACACCTAACTAGATTAACAACAGTTCTAAAAAGACTCCGGGACACCGGACTTAAGCTAAAACTGAAAAGTGTTCTCTTGTCAGAAATGAGTTTCGTACTTGTGGTTCCGCATAGATGCCTCAGACATTCATCCAACGGTGGATAAACGAGAAGCAATAAAATTGCACCTTCACCACAAAACATCACACAGATAAAGCTTATTTAGGTCTCCTAAACTTTTATAGGAAATTTTTGCCTAATGCATCGACTTTCCTTGAACCCCTAAATAAGTTATTACGATCTCGGGAACAGTGGAGATGAGGAAAACCCAAACAGAAGCATTTGAGGCTTCCAAGGACGTACTACTAAAGTCCACCCTCCTAGTGCATTATGATCTTAAACTTCCTCTCATATTTTCAGCAGATAGCAGTTCTTATGGATTAGTGCAGTGCTATCTCACCACATTGACGGTGTAGATAGGCCTACCTGTTTTGCTTCTAGAACACAAACCGAGACTGAAAGGCGATATGCACAACTTGAACGTGAAGCCTTAGCTTTGGTATTTGCAGTAAAGAAATTTCATATGGCCCAGGACCGGGCTGTGTGGAGGAGGCTGGTCAGAAACGCCGACCCCGCATAGAGGCGAGAACGGGCGAAGAGAAAGAAGAAGAAGAAGATTCAATCAGTAAAGTTCAGTCCACTCGAGTCTAATAAATCACTGGTCAACAAAGATTTTGTCACAGAGATATTTTTACTTGAACTATGTGTAATTTTTTACGTTGATTACGAAAATGAAAACAGAATTTTTCTATCACCCGCAGTTTTAGAGTGCACACGATTTACATTACTTAGGATTTGAGTGAGAATAGGAAGGGGGCGGGGTCTGCCCCTTCTTCTGCTTATAAGTTGCTGCACGTCACTGTTGACTTTCATTTGTCAGTTACTCATTTGATTTCTCTCAGTGAACATCGTGCATTTTATTCGTGATTTTCCTTAATCATTTTTTGTGTCAGTGCGTTCGTATTGTTTCATGACAGAATGCCACGCAAGTGTCAACCATCCAAATTGTTTCTGTTATGTGTGCAGAGAGTTAACACTTAAATTTCAAAGGCGAAATTTCAACCCTCTTGTCAAAAAAGCATACGAACTTTATTTTGGTTGCAATGTAGGGGATCAGAACAAGACGTGGGCACCTCATATATGCTGTATTATGTGTTTAAGACTCCTGACAGGCTGGTTAAATGGGTCTCTTCAAATGCCGTTTGCTGTTCCGATGATATGGAGAGAGCCGAAAGACCATTTAACGGATTGTTATGTTTGCTTAACAAATATACTAGGCATTACTGCGAAATCTAAACATATGGTCAATACCCAATTTACCATCAGCCATAAGGCCTTGTTTTACATAATGAACATTTGCCAGTACCAGGCCACCGGAACGTGGAGTTTAGATGATGAAGAAATTGATGTACAATGGTAATGACGAAGCTCAACATGGTTTACTGACGGACGATGTTCATCCAATGTTTGAACTATCTTGTTCATCGACAGAGCTCACTTAATTCTCAAGCAGACCTGACGAGCTTGTCTGTGATCTGAAATTGTCAAAAGATCAATCCGAACTTTCGGCTTCCAGTTGAACGTTGGAATCTTCAAGAAAAAGGCACTAAGATATCTTTTTACCGTAAGCATCAAAGAAACTTTCTACCCTCTCATGAAAACCCTTGGCCACACATGATCCAACGAATGCGCCTATTTATTGATTCCTCGAGCTGAGTTTAAAAACTGTATTACTCCATAATGGAAATAATACCCTTCATTTCCATTAGCACATGCCGTACATATGAAGGAATCATACGACAATATGCACCTGCTTGTGAAACATATCCATATGCTTAATACTCTTGGTATATCTGTGGAGACTTGAAAGTGATTGCACTTCTTAGTTTACAAGTGGGTTATACGAAATTCTGTTGTTTTCCTCTGTGAATGGGACAGCAGAGCACGGGAAAGCCATTACTCAAAGATACAATGGTCACTTCGACAAGCGTTGATTCCAGGGCATAAAAATCTCACCAGTTCACCTCCTCTTAATCCAAAAAAGTTATTTGCCACCACTACATATTAACTTGGTTTATGAAAATTTTGTTAAGGCTATGGATCAAATGGTAGGGGGGGGGGGCTCTACTACTTGAAACAGAAATTTCCGAGGATCAGCGAGGTCAAAATCAAGAAGGGATATTGTGGTCACGCAAATGAGAGAAATCATGAGAGACAGCGCGTTTGATGAAACACGGTGAAGTTGAAGAGCATCTTGGGAGCATTAAATAGTGAACACAAATTTTCTCGGAAACTTCAAGGCCGAAATTAGGAGTAACTTGTTAAAGAACTTCTCAAGGCCTACAAAGACGTGGGGTGCAACATGTCGTTGAAAATTCATTTTCCTGACTCACATCTCGACTTCTTCCCAACAAACTTAGACGGTGTTAGTGATGAGCATGGGGAACGCTTTCATCAACAAATATCCACGATGAAGAAGCGATACCAGGGCAAGTGGAGCCCCAGCATATTGGATGACTACTGCTGGACATTGTCAAGGGATGGCCCAGAGGCAAAATACAAGCGTAAATCATCAGTAGCCACATTTTAGGTGAATTCAATATGCATTTTCTACTTTGATATTGCTATTACGCCTATAAATTAGTCAAAATTTCATTTTCGATTCACTCAATATTGGTGGGTGATAGGAAAATTTTGAGGCCATTTTTTAACTCAGTGGTAAAAAACCTATAAGATCCACCCATTTTTGTCCATGTGACAAATAAAAAGTTCGATTTTGTCGACCAATGGATCGAAGTCTCCTTACCTCATTCCTGATTTGTCATACTGAAATGAATGTACGATACTCTACAATTTACGTTTACTGTTTACAATTACCATACTCTACACAACTTTTTATCTCTCGGAAAGTAATGAAGGTCATATTTGAACAGAGCACACCAAAATACACTTGAAAAGTGTATTTTTGACCAAACGTTCAGGTCATGTGGTCAGCAACATAATTACCCTAAAAACCATTAATATTCAGTTACTTAACTATAACAATGTGAATATGAACGCAAGTATATAAAATTCAGAACTTTCCAAAAGTAAATTAATTGGCAATATCCAAAAGTAGAAACAATATCAGAGAGCCCAGGGAATGCGTCCGCTCAGTAAGGAGTCCATATACTATAGAAGTAGGCTTAAATGGAATCACAGTTCTTCCAAAACTAGACACAGGTGCTGCCCGAACGGTCATGTGTAAAACAGTTCTTAACAAAACTTTCAAAAATACACCTGAACTATATAAATCTAAAACAACACTAAAAGAATATAGTAACCTACAAATACCTATTTGTGGAGAAGCCCAGAGGCTTACCGAAGGGAAGGGTGACACGGGCGATCGCCCCCCCCCCTTTGAGCTAATAAATTATTATTTTCCCAGTAAAATTGTTAGGTTACAACGGGATGAGAATGAAAGTGAAAAAATTTCGGGGCCTTCGGCGCTAGCTCTTACCTCCCGTACTACTAAAAATTTAAAATGGCTTAGGATCCCAAAAACTCTTAATCTGGCCCTGAGAATAATTTTATTTTATAAAGGTAACAGTCCAAGGAAATGCTTAATCTCGAAATTAGCACTTTTTTATTCTTATGTCAATACAAATCTGAGCATCCTAATTGCGGTTTGCATTGAATATTATGTTACTAATCAGATTTTTATCATAATTTTTATATTTTTTATAATGCAATTTTTATATTTTTTTCATGAGTCTTAGCAGTAGCTAGTTAATCATCTCTAACTGAACGATAAGCTCATCATGAACGTACATAAAAGTTATTTATCTCTATTTCAATTATACTTTTACGATTAGTTCCAAGTTCGCCCCCCCCCTTGGCAAATTTCTGGGTACGCCCCTGGAGAAGCCTACATCACAGTTATATTAAACAAGTAAACTTTATCTCATCTATTAACCCTTTTAGTGGTAGATGAGCAAGGACCTACTCTACTAGGCCGTGACTGGGTCGATGCCTTGAAATTGCCTATTGACAAAATTTTGCTAAAGGGTCGGGCAGATATGCATACACTTACATATCCATCTGACATTGATTCGTTGTTAACGGAGTTTTCTTCTCTTTTCGTGCCTGAAGCAGGCAAACTAAAAGACCATCAGGTTTTTATAGAGGTAGATCCTAATGTAACTCCAAATTTTGTAAGGCTCGTCCAATTGCACATGCAGTGCGGGAGAAGGTAGATTTAGAAATTGATAGACTGCTCAAAGATAGAATTTTTGAACCACTCACACAAGCTAAGTGGGCTGCCCCGGTGGTTCCTCTACTAAAACCCCACAAGTCAGTGCGTGTATGTGTGGATTGCCGTTTAATAGCAAATAGAGCAGTTCTTCTAGATTGCAAGCCTATACCCAATCCTGATGAATTATTTAGCTCTCGCAGGGGGTAAATATTTCACAAAACTAGATATGTCACAAGCCCAGTGGCGGCTCGTGCCTAGGAGCTGCAGAGCTGCAGTCCCCCCAGACACTCACTGCCAGGCGTATGATTCCTTCAGACAGTCTGAAGGAATCATACGCCTGGCAGTGAGTGTCTGGTGGGGGCTGCAGCTCTGCAGCTCCTAGGCACGAGTCGCCACTGCTGACAAGCCTATGCTCAACTAAGTTTAAACGAAAATTCTAAAGAGTTAACTATCATAAATACGCACTGAGGCCTATATAGGTAGAGTAGGCTATGCTATCTATGGAATAGCATCGGCTCCGGGTATTTTTCAGAGGACAATGGGCCAAGTTCTAGATCACATTCCGGGTGTATTTTGTTTTCTAGATGATGTCCTCATTGCAGGTTCATCTGAACAAGAACACCTAACTAGATTAACAACAGTTCTAAAAAGACTCCGGGACACCGGACTTAAGCTAAAACTGAAAAGTGTTCTTGGGTCAGAAATGAGGTTTCGTACTTGTGGTTCCGCATAGATGCCTCAGACATTCATCCAACGGTGGATAAACGAGAAGCAATAAAAATTGCACCTTCACCACAAAACATCACACAGATAAAGCTTATTTAGGTCTCCTAAACTTTTATAGGAAATTTTTGCCTAATGCATCGACTTTCCTTGAACCCCTAAATAAGTTATTACGATCTCGGGAACAGTGGAGATGGGAGAAAACCCAAACAGAAGCATTTGAGGCTTCCAAGGACGTACTACTAAAGTCCACCCTCCTAGTGCATTATGATCTTAAACTTCCTCTCATATTTTCAGCAGATAGCAGTTCTTATGGAATTAGTGCAGTGCTATCTCACCACATTGACGGTGTAGATAGGCCTACCTGTTTTGCTTCTAGAACACAAACCGAGACTGAAAGGCGATATGCACAACTTGAACGTGAAGCCTTAGCTTTGGTATTTGCAGTAAAGAAATTTCATATGGCCCAGGACCGGGCTGTGTGGAGGAGGCTGGTCAGAAACGCCGACCCCGCATAGAGGCGAGAACGGGCGAAGAGAAAGAAGAAGAAGAAGATTCAATCAGTAAAGTTCAGTCCACTCGAGTCTAATAAATCACTGGTCAACAAAGATTTTGTCACAGAGATATTTTTACTTGAACTATGTGTAATTTTTTACGTTGATTACGAAAATGAAAACAGAATTTTTCTATCACCCGCAGTTTTAGAGTGACACACGAATTTACATTACTTAGGATTTGAGTGAGAATAGGAAGGGGGCGGGGTCTGCCCCTTCTTCTGCTTATAAGTTGCTGCACGTCACTGTTGACTTTCATTTGTCAGTTACTCATTTGATTTCTCTCAGTGAACATCGTGCATTTTATTCGTGATTTTCCTTAATCATTTTTTGTGTCAGTGCGTTCGTATTGTTTCATGACAGAATGCCACGCAAGTGTCAACCATCCAAATTGTTTCTGTTATGTGTGCAGAGAGTTAACACTTAAATTTCAAAGGCGAAATTTCAACCCTCTCGTCAAAAAAGCATACGAACTTTATTTTGGTTGCAATGTAGGGGATCAGAACAAGACGTGGGCACCTCATATATGCTGTATTATGTGTTTAAGACCTCTGACAGGCTGGTTAAATGGGTCTCTTCAAATGCCGTTTGCTGTTCCGATGATATGGAGAGAGCCGAAAGACCATTTAACGGATTGTTATTTTGCTTAACAAATATACTAGGCATTACTGCGAAATCTAAACATATGGTACAATACCCAAATTTACCATCAGCCATAAGGCCTGTTTTACATAATGAACATTTGCCAGTACAAGGCCACCGGAAACGTGAGTTTAGATGATGAAAATGAAATTGATGTACAATGGTAATGACGAAGCTCAACATGGTTACTGACGGACGATGTTCATCCAATGTTTGAACTATCTTGTTCATCGACAGAGCCTCACTTAATATCTCAAGCAGACCTGAGCGAGCTTGTCTGTGATCTGAAATTGTCAAAAGATCAATCCGAACTTTCGGCTTCCAGGTTGAAACGTTGGAATCTTCAAGAAAAAGCACTAAGATATCTTTTTACCGTAAGCATCAAAAAACTTTCTACCCTCTCATGAAAACCCTTGGCCAACAACATGATCCAAACGAATGGCGCCTATTTATTGATTCCTCGAAGCTGAGTTTAAAAACTGTATTACTCCATAATGGAAATAAATACCCTTCATTTCCATTAGCACATGCCGTACATATGAAGGAATCATACGACAATATGCACCTGCTTGTGAAACATATCCAATATGCTTAATACTCTTGGTATATCTGTGGAGACTTGAAAGTGATTGCACTTCTTAGTTTACAAGTGGGTTATACGAAATTCTGTTGTTTCCTCTGTGAATGGGACAGCAGAGCACGGGAAAGCCATTACTCAAAGATACAATGGTCACTTCGACAAGCGTTGATTCCAGGGCATAAAAATCTCACCAGTTCACCTCCTCTTAATCCAAAAAAGTTATTTGCCACCACTACATATTAAACTTGGTTTAATGGAAAAATTTTGTTAAGGCTATGGATCAAATGGTAGGGGGGGGGGGGGCTCTACTTGAAACAGAAATTTCCGAGGATCAGCGAGGTCAAAATCAAAGAAGGGATATTTGTGGTCACGCAAATGAGAGAAATCATGAGAGACAGCGCGTTTGATGAAACTCGGTGAAGTTGAAGGAGCAGCTTGGAGAGCATTTAAAATAGTGAACACAAATTTTCTCGGAAACTTCAAGGCCGAAAATTAGGAGTAAACTTGTTAAAGAACTTCTCAAGGCCTACAAAGACGTGGGGTGCAACATGTCGTTGAAAATTCATTTTCCTGAACATCTCGACTTCTTCCCAACAAACTTAGACGGTGTTAGTGATGAGCATGGGGAACGCTTCATCAACAAATATCCACGATGAAGAAGCGATACCAGGGCAAGTGGAGCCCCAGCATATGGATGACTACTGCTGGACATTGTCAAGGGATGGCCCAGAGGCAAAATACAAGCGTAAATCATCAGTAGCCACATTTTAGGTGAATTCAATATGCATTTCTACTTTGATATTGCTATTACGCCTATAAATTAGTCAAAATTTCATTTTCGATTCACTCAATATTGGTGGGTGATAGGAAATTTTGAGGCCATTTTTTAACTCAGTGGTAAAAAACCTATAAGATCCACCCATTTTTGTCCATGTGACAAATAAAAAGTTCGATTTTGTCGACCAATGGATCGAAGTCTCCTTACTCATTCCTGATTTGTCATACTGAAATGAATGTACGATACTCTACAATTTACGTTTACTGTTTACAATTACCATACTCTACACAACTTTTTATCTCTCGGAAAGTAATGAAGGTCATATTTGAACAGAGCACACCAAAATACACTTGAAAAGTGTATTTTTGACAAACGTTCAGGTCATGTGGTCAGCAACATAATTACCCTAAAAACCATTAATATTCAGTTACTTAACTATAACAATGTGAATATGAACGCAAGTATATAAAATTCAGAACTTTCCAAAAGTAAATTAATTGGCAATATCCAAAGTAGAAACAATATCAGAGAGCCCAGGGAATGCGTCCGCTCAGTAAGGAGTCCATATACTATAGAAGTAGGCTTAAATGGAATCACAGTTCTTCCAAAACTAGACACAGGTGCTGCCCGAACGGTCATGTGTAAAACAGTTCTTAACAAAACTTTCAAAAACACCTGAACTATATAAATCTAAAACAACACTAAAAGAATATAGTAACCTACAAATACCTATTTGTGGAGAAGCCCAGAGGCTTACCGAAGGGAAGGGTGACACGGGCGATCGCCCCCCCCCCCCTTTGAGCTAATAAATTATTATTTTCCCAGTAAAATTGTTAGGTTACAACGGGATGAGAATGAAAGTGAAAAAATTTCGGGGCCTTCGGCGCTAGCTCTTACCTCCCGTACTACTAAAAATTTAAAATGGCTTAGGATCCCAAAAACTCTTAATCTGGCCCTGAGAATAATTTTATTTTATAAAGGTAACAGTCCAAGGAAATGCTTAATCTCGAAATTAGCACTTTTTTATTCTTATGTCAATACAAATCTGAGCATCCTAATTGCGGTTTGCATTGAATATTATGTTACTAATCAGATTTTTATCATAATTTTTATATTTTTTATAATGCAATTTTTATATTTTTATTCATGAGTCTTAGCAGTAGCTAGTTAATCATCTCTAACTGAACGATAAGCTCATCATGAACGTACATAAAAGTTATTTATCTCTATTTCAATTATACTTTTACGATTAGTTCCAAGTTCGCCCCCCCCCCTTGGCAAATTTCTGGGTACGCCCCTGGAGAAGCCTACATCACAGTTATATTAAACAAGTAAACTTTATCTCATCTATTAACCCTTTTAGTGGTAGATGAGCAAGGACCTACTCTACTAGGCCGTGACTGGGTCGATGCCTTGAAATTGCCTATTGACAAAATTTTGCTAAAGGGTCGGGCAGATATGCATACACTTACATATCCATCTGACATTGATTCGTTGTTAACGGAGTTTTCTTCTCTTTTCGTGCCTGAAGCAGGCAAACTAAAAGACCATCAGGTTTTTATAGAGGTAGATCCTAATGTAACTCCAAATTTTGTAAGGCTCGTCCAATTGCACATGCAGTGCGGGAGAAGGTAGATTTAGAAATTGATAGACTGCTCAAAGATAGAATTTTTGAACCACTCACACAAGCTAAGTGGGCTGCCCCGGTGGTTCCTCTACTAAAACCCCACAAGTCAGTGCGTGTATGTGTGGATTGCCGTTTAATAGCAAATAGAGCAGTTCTTCTAGATTGCAAGCCTATACCCAATCCTGATGAATTATTTAGCTCTCGCAGGGGGTAAATATTTCACAAAACTAGATATGTCACAAGCCCAGTGGCGGCTCGTGCCTAGGAGCTGCAGAGCTGCAGTCCCCCCAGACACTCACTGCCAGGCGTATGATTCCTTCAGACAGTCTGAAGGAATCATACGCCTGGCAGTGAGTGTCTGGTGGGGGCTGCAGCTCTGCAGCTCCTAGGCACGAGTCGCCACTGCTGACAAGCCTATGCTCAACTAAGTTTAAACGAAAATTCTAAAGAGTTAACTATCATAAATACGCACTGAGGCCTATATAGGTAGAGTAGGCTATGCTATCTATGGAATAGCATCGGCTCCGGGTATTTTTCAGAGGACAATGGGCCAAGTTCTAGATCACATTCCGGGTGTATTTTGTTTTCTAGATGATGTCCTCATTGCAGGTTCATCTGAACAAGAACACCTAACTAGATTAACAACAGTTCTAAAAAGACTCCGGGACACCGGACTTAAGCTAAAACTGAAAAGTGTTCTTGGGTCAGAAATGAGGTTTCGTACTTGTGGTTCCGCATAGATGCCTCAGACATTCATCCAACGGTGGATAAACGAGAAGCAATAAAAATTGCACCTTCACCACAAAACATCACACAGATAAAGCTTATTTAGGTCTCCTAAACTTTTATAGGAAATTTTTGCCTAATGCATCGACTTTCCTTGAACCCCTAAATAAGTTATTACGATCTCGGGAACAGTGGAGATGGGAGAAAACCCAAACAGAAGCATTTGAGGCTTCCAAGGACGTACTACTAAAGTCCACCCTCCTAGTGCATTATGATCTTAAACTTCCTCTCATATTTTCAGCAGATAGCAGTTCTTATGGAATTAGTGCAGTGCTATCTCACCACATTGACGGTGTAGATAGGCCTACCTGTTTTGCTTCTAGAACACAAACCGAGACTGAAAGGCGATATGCACAACTTGAACGTGAAGCCTTAGCTTTGGTATTTGCAGTAAAGAAATTTCATATGGCCCAGGACCGGGCTGTGTGGAGGAGGCTGGTCAGAAACGCCGACCCCGCATAGAGGCGAGAACGGGCGAAGAGAAAGAAGAAGAAGAAGATTCAATCAGTAAAGTTCAGTCCACTCGAGTCTAATAAATCACTGGTCAACAAAGATTTTGTCACAGAGATATTTTTACTTGAAC
This sequence comes from Bathynomus jamesi, assembly GCA_023014485.1. Taxonomy (NCBI): domain Eukaryota; kingdom Metazoa; phylum Arthropoda; class Malacostraca; order Isopoda; family Cirolanidae; genus Bathynomus; species Bathynomus jamesi. The sequence continues at coordinate 55,121 of JAJOZX010014823.1, forward strand.
TATGTGTAATTTTTTACGTTGATTACGAAAATGAAAACAGAATTTTTCTATCACCCGCAGTTTTAGAGTGACACACGAATTTACATTACTTAGGATTTGAGTGAGAATAGGAAGGGGGCGGGGTCTGCCCCTTCTTCTGCTTATAAGTTGCTGCACGTCACTGTTGACTTTCATTTGTCAGTTACTCATTTGATTTCTCTCAGTGAACATCGTGCATTTTATTCGTGATTTTCCTTAATCATTTTTTGTGTCAGTGCGTTCGTATTGTTTCATGACAGAATGCCACGCAAGTGTCAACCATCCAAATTGTTTCTGTTATGTGTGCAGAGAGTTAACACTTAAATTTCAAAGGCGAAATTTCAACCCTCTCGTCAAAAAAGCATACGAACTTTATTTTGGTTGCAATGTAGGGGATCAGAACAAGACGTGGGCACCTCATATATGCTGTATTATGTGTTTAAGACCTCTGACAGGCTGGTTAAATGGGTCTCTTCAAATGCCGTTTGCTGTTCCGATGATATGGAGAGAGCCGAAAGACCATTTAACGGATTGTTATTTTTGCTTAACAAATATACTAGGCATTACTGCGAAATCTAAACATATGGTACAATACCCAAATTTACCATCAGCCATAAGGCCTGTTTTACATAATGAACATTTGCCAGTACCAAGGCCACCGGAAACGTGGAGTTTAGATGATGAAAATGAAATTGATGTACAATGGTAATGACGAAGCTCAACATGGTTTACTGACGGACGATGTTCATCCAATGTTTGAACTATCTTGTTCATCGACAGAGCCTCACTTAATATCTCAAGCAGACCTGAGCGAGCTTGTCTGTGATCTGAAATTGTCAAAAGATCAATCCGAACTTTCGGCTTCCAGGTTGAAACGTTGGAATCTTCAAGAAAAAGGCACTAAGATATCTTTTTACCGTAAGCATCAAAGAAACTTTCTACCCTCTCATGAAAACCCTTGGCCAACAACATGATCCAAACGAATGGCGCCTATTTATTGATTCCTCGAAGCTGAGTTTAAAAACTGTATTACTCCATAATGGAAATAAATACCCTTCATTTCCATTAGCACATGCCGTACATATGAAGGAATCATACGACAATATGCACCTGCTTGTGAAACATATCCAATATGCTTAATACTCTTGGTATATCTGTGGAGACTTGAAAGTGATTGCACTTCTTAGTTTACAAGTGGGTTATACGAAATTCTGTTGTTTCCTCTGTGAATGGGACAGCAGAGCACGGGAAAGCCATTACTCAAAGATACAATGGTCACTTCGACAAGCGTTGATTCCAGGGCATAAAAATCTCACCAGTTCACCTCCTCTTAATCCAAAAAAGTTATTTGCCACCACTACATATTAAACTTGGTTTAATGGAAAATTTTGTTAAGGCTATGGATCAAAATGGTAGGGGGGGGGGCTCTACTTGAAACAGAAATTTCCGAGGATCAGCGAGGTCAAAATCAAAGAAGGGATATTTGTGGTCACGCAAATGAGAGAAATCATGAGAGACAGCGCGTTTGATGAAACTCGGTGAAGTTGAAGGAGCAGCTTGGAGAGCATTTAAAATAGTGAACACAAATTTTCTCGGAAACTTCAAGGCCGAAAATTAGGAGTAACTTGTTAAAGAACTTCTCAAGGCCTACAAAGACGTGGGGTGCAACATGTCGTTGAAAATTCATTTTCCTGACTCACATCTCGACTTCTTCCCAACAAACTTAGACGGTGTTAGTGATGAGCATGGGGAACGCTTTCATCAACAAATATCCACGATGAAGAAGCGATACCAGGGCAAGTGGAGCCCCAGCATATTGGATGACTACTGCTGGACATTGTCAAGGGATGGCCCAGAGGCAAAATACAAGCGTAAATCATCAGTAGCCACATTTTAGGTGAATTCAATATGCATTTTCTACTTTGATATTGCTATTACGCCTATAAATTAGTCAAAATTTCATTTTCGATTCACTCAATATTGGTGGGTGATAGGAAAATTTTGAGGCCATTTTTTAACTCAGTGGTAAAAAACCTATAAGATCCACCCATTTTTGTCCATGTGACAAATAAAAAGTTCGATTTTGTCGACCAATGGATCGAAGTCTCCTTACCTCATTCCTGATTTGTCATACTGAAATGAATGTACGATACTCTACAATTTACGTTTACTGTTTACAATTACCATACTCTACACAACTTTTTATCTCTCGGAAAGTAATGAAGGTCATATTTGAACAGAGCACACCAAAATACACTTGAAAAGTGTATTTTTGACCAAACGTTCAGGTCATGTGGTCAGCAACATAATTACCCTAAAAACCATTAATATTCAGTTACTTAACTATAACAATGTGAATATGAACGCAAGTATATAAAATTCAGAACTTTCCAAAAGTAAATTAATTGGCAATATCCAAAAGTAGAAACAATATCAGAGAGCCCAGGGAATGCGTCCGCTCAGTAAGGAGTCCATATACTATAGAAGTAGGCTTAAATGGAATCACAGTTCTTCCAAAACTAGACACAGGTGCTGCCCGAACGGTCATGTGTAAAACAGTTCTTAACAAAACTTTCAAAAATACACCTGAACTATATAAATCTAAAACAACACTAAAAGAATATAGTAACCTACAAATACCTATTTGTGGAGAAGCCCAGAGGCTTACCGAAGGGAAGGGTGACACGGGCGATCGCCCCCCCCCCCTTTGAGCTAATAAATTATTATTTTCCCAGTAAAATTGTTAGGTTACAACGGGATGAGAATGAAAGTGAAAAAATTTCGGGGCCTTCGGCGCTAGCTCTTACCTCCCGTACTACTAAAAATTTAAAATGGCTTAGGATCCCAAAAACTCTTAATCTGGCCCTGAGAATAATTTTATTTTATAAAGGTAACAGTCCAAGGAAATGCTTAATCTCGAAATTAGCACTTTTTTATTCTTATGTCAATACAAATCTGAGCATCCTAATTGCGGTTTGCATTGAATATTATGTTACTAATCAGATTTTTATCATAATTTTTATATTTTTTATAATGCAATTTTTATATTTTTATTCATGAGTCTTAGCAGTAGCTAGTTAATCATCTCTAACTGAACGATAAGCTCATCATGAACGTACATAAAAGTTATTTATCTCTATTTCAATTATACTTTTACGATTAGTTCCAAGTTCGCCCCCCCCCTTGGCAAATTTCTGGGTACGCCCCTGGAGAAGCCTACATCACAGTTATATTAAACAAGTAAACTTTATCTCATCTATTAACCCTTTTAGTGGTAGATGAGCAAGGACCTACTCTACTAGGCCGTGACTGGGTCGATGCCTTGAAATTGCCTATTGACAAAATTTTGCTAAAGGGTCGGGCAGATATGCATACACTTACATATCCATCTGACATTGATTCGTTGTTAACGGAGTTTTCTTCTCTTTTCGTGCCTGAAGCAGGCAAACTAAAAGACCATCAGGTTTTTATAGAGGTAGATCCTAATGTAACTCCAAATTTTGTAAGGCTCGTCCAATTGCACATGCAGTGCGGGAGAAGGTAGATTTAGAAATTGATAGACTGCTCAAAGATAGAATTTTTGAACCACTCACACAAGCTAAGTGGGCTGCCCCGGTGGTTCCTCTACTAAAACCCCACAAGTCAGTGCGTGTATGTGTGGATTGCCGTTTAATAGCAAATAGAGCAGTTCTTCTAGATTGCAAGCCTATACCCAATCCTGATGAATTATTTAGCTCTCGCAGGGGGTAAATATTTCACAAAACTAGATATGTCACAAGCCCAGTGGCGGCTCGTGCCTAGGAGCTGCAGAGCTGCAGTCCCCCCAGACACTCACTGCCAGGCGTATGATTCCTTCAGACAGTCTGAAGGAATCATACGCCTGGCAGTGAGTGTCTGGTGGGGGCTGCAGCTCTGCAGCTCCTAGGCACGAGTCGCCACTGCTGACAAGCCTATGCTCAACTAAGTTTAAACGAAAATTCTAAAGAGTTAACTATCATAAATACGCACTGAGGCCTATATAGGTAGAGTAGGCTATGCTATCTATGGAATAGCATCGGCTCCGGGTATTTTTCAGAGGACAATGGGCCAAGTTCTAGATCACATTCCGGGTGTATTTTGTTTTCTAGATGATGTCCTCATTGCAGGTTCATCTGAACAAGAACACCTAACTAGATTAACAACAGTTCTAAAAAGACTCCGGGACACCGGACTTAAGCTAAAACTGAAAAGTGTTCTTGGGTCAGAAATGAGGTTTCGTACTTGTGGTTCCGCATAGATGCCTCAGACATTCATCCAACGGTGGATAAACGAGAAGCAATAAAAATTGCACCTTCACCACAAAACATCACACAGATAAAGCTTATTTAGGTCTCCTAAACTTTTATAGGAAATTTTTGCCTAATGCATCGACTTTCCTTGAACCCCTAAATAAGTTATTACGATCTCGGGAACAGTGGAGATGGGAGAAAACCCAAACAGAAGCATTTGAGGCTTCCAAGGACGTACTACTAAAGTCCACCCTCCTAGTGCATTATGATCTTAAACTTCCTCTCATATTTTCAGCAGATAGCAGTTCTTATGGAATTAGTGCAGTGCTATCTCACCACATTGACGGTGTAGATAGGCCTACCTGTTTTGCTTCTAGAACACAAACCGAGACTGAAAGGCGATATGCACAACTTGAACGTGAAGCCTTAGCTTTGGTATTTGCAGTAAAGAAATTTCATATGGCCCAGGACCGGGCTGTGTGGAGGAGGCTGGTCAGAAACGCCGACCCCGCATAGAGGCGAGAACGGGCGAAGAGAAAGAAGAAGAAGAAGATTCAATCAGTAAAGTTCAGTCCACTCGAGTCTAATAAATCACTGGTCAACAAAGATTTTGTCACAGAGATATTTTTACTTGAACTATGTGTAATTTTTTACGTTGATTACGAAAATGAAAACAGAATTTTTCTATCACCCGCAGTTTTAGAGTGACACACGAATTTACATTACTTAGGATTTGAGTGAGAATAGGAAGGGGGCGGGGTCTGCCCCTTCTTCTGCTTATAAGTTGCTGCACGTCACTGTTGACTTTCATTTGTCAGTTACTCATTTGATTTCTCTCAGTGAACATCGTGCATTTTATTCGTGATTTTCCTTAATCATTTTTTGTGTCAGTGCGTTCGTATTGTTTCATGACAGAATGCCACGCAAGTGTCAACCATCCAAATTGTTTCTGTTATGTGTGCAGAGAGTTAACACTTAAATTTCAAAGGCGAAATTTCAACCCTCTCGTCAAAAAAGCATACGAACTTTATTTTGGTTGCAATGTAGGGGATCAGAACAAGACGTGGGCACCTCATATATGCTGTATTATGTGTTTAAGACCTCTGACAGGCTGGTTAAATGGGTCTCTTCAAATGCCGTTTGCTGTTCCGATGATATGGAGAGAGCCGAAAGACCATTTAACGGATTGTTATTTTTGCTTAACAAATATACTAGGCATTACTGCGAAATCTAAACATATGGTACAATACCCAAATTTACCATCAGCCATAAGGCCTGTTTTACATAATGAACATTTGCCAGTACCAAGGCCACCGGAAACGTGGAGTTTAGATGATGAAAATGAAATTGATGTACAATGGTAATGACGAAGCTCAACATGGTTTACTGACGGACGATGTTCATCCAATGTTTGAACTATCTTGTTCATCGACAGAGCCTCACTTAATATCTCAAGCAGACCTGAGCGAGCTTGTCTGTGATCTGAAATTGTCAAAAGATCAATCCGAACTTTCGGCTTCCAGGTTGAAACGTTGGAATCTTCAAGAAAAAGGCACTAAGATATCTTTTTACCGTAAGCATCAAAGAAACTTTCTACCCTCTCATGAAAACCCTTGGCCAACAACATGATCCAAACGAATGGCGCCTATTTATTGATTCCTCGAAGCTGAGTTTAAAAACTGTATTACTCCATAATGGAAATAAATACCCTTCATTTCCATTAGCACATGCCGTACATATGAAGGAATCATACGACAATATGCACCTGCTTGTGAAACATATCCAATATGCTTAATACTCTTGGTATATCTGTGGAGACTTGAAAGTGATTGCACTTCTTAGTTTACAAGTGGGTTATACGAAATTCTGTTGTTTCCTCTGTGAATGGGACAGCAGAGCACGGGAAAGCCATTACTCAAAGATACAATGGTCACTTCGACAAGCGTTGATTCCAGGGCATAAAAATCTCACCAGTTCACCTCCTCTTAATCCAAAAAAGTTATTTGCCACCACTACATATTAAACTTGGTTTAATGGAAAATTTTGTTAAGGCTATGGATCAAAATGGTAGGGGGGGGGGCTCTACTTGAAACAGAAATTTCCGAGGATCAGCGAGGTCAAAATCAAAGAAGGGATATTTGTGGTCACGCAAATGAGAGAAATCATGAGAGACAGCGCGTTTGATGAAACTCGGTGAAGTTGAAGGAGCAGCTTGGAGAGCATTTAAAATAGTGAACACAAATTTTCTCGGAAACTTCAAGGCCGAAAATTAGGAGTAACTTGTTAAAGAACTTCTCAAGGCCTACAAAGACGTGGGGTGCAACATGTCGTTGAAAATTCATTTTCCTGACTCACATCTCGACTTCTTCCCAACAAACTTAGACGGTGTTAGTGATGAGCATGGGGAACGCTTTCATCAACAAATATCCACGATGAAGAAGCGATACCAGGGCAAGTGGAGCCCCAGCATATTGGATGACTACTGCTGGACATTGTCAAGGGATGGCCCAGAGGCAAAATACAAGCGTAAATCATCAGTAGCCACATTTTAGGTGAATTCAATATGCATTTTCTACTTTGATATTGCTATTACGCCTATAAATTAGTCAAAATTTCATTTTCGATTCACTCAATATTGGTGGGTGATAGGAAAATTTTGAGGCCATTTTTTAACTCAGTGGTAAAAAACCTATAAGATCCACCCATTTTTGTCCATGTGACAAATAAAAAGTTCGATTTTGTCGACCAATGGATCGAAGTCTCCTTACCTCATTCCTGATTTGTCATACTGAAATGAATGTACGATACTCTACAATTTACGTTTACTGTTTACAATTACCATACTCTACACAACTTTTTATCTCTCGGAAAGTAATGAAGGTCATATTTGAACAGAGCACACCAAAATACACTTGAAAAGTGTATTTTTGACCAAACGTTCAGGTCATGTGGTCAGCAACATAATTACCCTAAAAACCATTAATATTCAGTTACTTAACTATAACAATGTGAATATGAACGCAAGTATATAAAATTCAGAACTTTCCAAAAGTAAATTAATTGGCAATATCCAAAAGTAGAAACAATATCAGAGAGCCCAGGGAATGCGTCCGCTCAGTAAGGAGTCCATATACTATAGAAGTAGGCTTAAATGGAATCACAGTTCTTCCAAAACTAGACACAGGTGCTGCCCGAACGGTCATGTGTAAAACAGTTCTTAACAAAACTTTCAAAAATACACCTGAACTATATAAATCTAAAACAACACTAAAAGAATATAGTAACCTACAAATACCTATTTGTGGAGAAGCCCAGAGGCTTACCGAAGGGAAGGGTGACACGGGCGATCGCCCCCCCCCCCTTTGAGCTAATAAATTATTATTTTCCCAGTAAAATTGTTAGGTTACAACGGGATGAGAATGAAAGTGAAAAAATTTCGGGGCCTTCGGCGCTAGCTCTTACCTCCCGTACTACTAAAAATTTAAAATGGCTTAGGATCCCAAAAACTCTTAATCTGGCCCTGAGAATAATTTTATTTTATAAAGGTAACAGTCCAAGGAAATGCTTAATCTCGAAATTAGCACTTTTTTATTCTTATGTCAATACAAATCTGAGCATCCTAATTGCGGTTTGCATTGAATATTATGTTACTAATCAGATTTTTATCATAATTTTTATATTTTTTATAATGCAATTTTTATATTTTTATTCATGAGTCTTAGCAGTAGCTAGTTAATCATCTCTAACTGAACGATAAGCTCATCATGAACGTACATAAAAGTTATTTATCTCTATTTCAATTATACTTTTACGATTAGTTCCAAGTTCGCCCCCCCCCTTGGCAAATTTCTGGGTACGCCCCTGGAGAAGCCTACATCACAGTTATATTAAACAAGTAAACTTTATCTCATCTATTAACCCTTTTAGTGGTAGATGAGCAAGGACCTACTCTACTAGGCCGTGACTGGGTCGATGCCTTGAAATTGCCTATTGACAAAATTTTGCTAAAGGGTCGGGCAGATATGCATACACTTACATATCCATCTGACATTGATTCGTTGTTAACGGAGTTTTCTTCTCTTTTCGTGCCTGAAGCAGGCAAACTAAAAGACCATCAGGTTTTTATAGAGGTAGATCCTAATGTAACTCCAAATTTTGTAAGGCTCGTCCAATTGCACATGCAGTGCGGGAGAAGGTAGATTTAGAAATTGATAGACTGCTCAAAGATAGAATTTTTGAACCACTCACACAAGCTAAGTGGGCTGCCCCGGTGGTTCCTCTACTAAAACCCCACAAGTCAGTGCGTGTATGTGTGGATTGCCGTTTAATAGCAAATAGAGCAGTTCTTCTAGATTGCAAGCCTATACCCAATCCTGATGAATTATTTAGCTCTCGCAGGGGGTAAATATTTCACAAAACTAGATATGTCACAAGCCCAGTGGCGGCTCGTGCCTAGGAGCTGCAGAGCTGCAGTCCCCCCAGACACTCACTGCCAGGCGTATGATTCCTTCAGACAGTCTGAAGGAATCATACGCCTGGCAGTGAGTGTCTGGTGGGGGCTGCAGCTCTGCAGCTCCTAGGCACGAGTCGCCACTGCTGACAAGCCTATGCTCAACTAAGTTTAAACGAAAATTCTAAAGAGTTAACTATCATAAATACGCACTGAGGCCTATATAGGTAGAGTAGGCTATGCTATCTATGGAATAGCATCGGCTCCGGGTATTTTTCAGAGGACAATGGGCCAAGTTCTAGATCACATTCCGGGTGTATTTTGTTTTCTAGATGATGTCCTCATTGCAGGTTCATCTGAACAAGAACACCTAACTAGATTAACAACAGTTCTAAAAAGACTCCGGGACACCGGACTTAAGCTAAAACTGAAAAGTGTTCTTGGGTCAGAAATGAGGTTTCGTACTTGTGGTTCCGCATAGATGCCTCAGACATTCATCCAACGGTGGATAAACGAGAAGCAATAAAAATTGCACCTTCACCACAAAACATCACACAGATAAAGCTTATTTAGGTCTCCTAAACTTTTATAGGAAATTTTTGCCTAATGCATCGACTTTCCTTGAACCCTAAATAAGTTATTACGATCTCGGGAACAGTGGAGATGGGAGAAAACCCAAACGAAGCATTTGAGGCTTCCAAGGACGTACTACTAAAGTCCACCCTCCTAGTGCATTATGATCTTAAACTTCCTCTCATATTTTCAGCAGATAGCAGTTCTTATGGAATTAGTGCAGTGCTATCTCACCACATTGACGGTGTAGATAGGCCTACCTGTTTTGCTTCTAGAACACAAACCGAGACTGAAAGGCGATATGCACAACTTGAACGTGAAGCCTTAGCTTTGGTATTTGCAGTAAAGAAATTTCATATGGCCCAGGACCGGGCTGTGTGGAGGAGGCTGGTCAGAAACGCCGACCCCGCATAGAGGCGAGAACGGGCGAAGAGAAAGAAGAAGAAGAAGATTCAATCAGTAAAGTTCAGTCCACTCGAGTCTAATAAATCACTGGTCAACAAAGATTTTGTCACAGAGATATTTTTACTTGAACTATGTGTAATTTTTTACGTTGATTACGAAAATGAAAACAGAATTTTTCTATCACCCGCAGTTTTAGAGTGACACACGAATTTACATTACTTAGGATTTGAGTGAGAATAGGAAGGGGGCGGGGTCTGCCCCTTCTTCTGCTTATAAGTTGCTGCACGTCACTGTTGACTTTCATTTGTCAGTTACTCATTTGATTTCTCTCAGTGAACATCGTGCATTTTATTCGTGATTTTCCTTAATCATTTTTTGTGTCAGTGCGTTCGTATTGTTTCATGACAGAATGCCACGCAAGTGTCAACCATCCAAATTGTTTCTGTTATGTGTGCAGAGAGTTAACACTTAAATTTCAAAGGCGAAATTTCAACCCTCTCGTCAAAAAAGCATACGAACTTTATTTTGGTTGCAATGTAGGGGATCAGAACAAGACGTGGGCACCTCATATATGCTGTATTATGTGTTTAAGACCTCTGACAGGCTGGTTAAATGGGTCTCTTCAAATGCCGTTTGCTGTTCCGATGATATGGAGAGAGCCGAAAGACCATTTAACGGATTGTTATTTTTGCTTAACAAATATACTAGGCATTACTGCGAAATCTAAACATATGGTACAATACCCAAATTTACCATCAGCCATAAGGCCTGTTTTACATAATGAACATTTGCCAGTACCAAGGCCACCGGAAACGTGGAGTTTAGATGATGAAAATGAAATTGATGTACAATGGTAATGACGAAGCTCAACATGGTTTACTGACGGACGATGTTCATCCAATGTTTGAACTATCTTGTTCATCGACAGAGCCTCACTTAATATCTCAAGCAGACCTGAGCGAGCTTGTCTGTGATCTGAAATTGTCAAAAGATCAATCCGAACTTTCGGCTTCCAGGTTGAAACGTTGGAATCTTCAAGAAAAAGGCACTAAGATATCTTTTTACCGTAAGCATCAAAGAAACTTTCTACCCTCTCATGAAAACCCTTGGCCAACAACATGATCCAAACGAATGGCGCCTATTTATTGATTCCTCGAAGCTGAGTTTAAAAACTGTATTACTCCATAATGGAAATAAATACCCTTCATTTCCATTAGCACATGCCGTACATATGAAGGAATCATACGACAATATGCACCTGCTTGTGAAACATATCCAATATGCTTAATACTCTTGGTATATCTGTGGAGACTTGAAAGTGATTGCACTTCTTAGTTTACAAGTGGGTTATACGAAATTCTGTTGTTTCCTCTGTGAATGGGACAGCAGAGCACGGGAAAGCCATTACTCAAAGATACAATGGTCACTTCGACAAGCGTTGATTCCAGGGCATAAAAATCTCACCAGTTCACCTCCTCTTAATCCAAAAAAGTTATTTGCCACCACTACATATTAAACTTGGTTTAATGGAAAATTTTGTTAAGGCTATGGATCAAAATGGTAGGGGGGGGGGCTCTACTTGAAACAGAAATTTCCGAGGATCAGCGAGGTCAAAATCAAAGAAGGGATATTTGTGGTCACGCAAATGAGAGAAATCATGAGAGACAGCGCGTTTGATGAAACTCGGTGAAGTTGAAGGAGCAGCTTGGAGAGCATTTAAAATAGTGAACACAAATTTTCTCGGAAACTTCAAGGCCGAAAATTAGGAGTAACTTGTTAAAGAACTTCTCAAGGCCTACAAAGACGTGGGGTGCAACATGTCGTTGAAAATTCATTTTCCTGACTCACATCTCGACTTCTTCCCAACAAACTTAGACGGTGTTAGTGATGAGCATGGGGAACGCTTTCATCAACAAATATCCACGATGAAGAAGCGATACCAGGGCAAGTGGAGCCCCAGCATATTGGATGACTACTGCTGGACATTGTCAAGGGATGGCCCAGAGGCAAAATACAAGCGTAAATCATCAGTAGCCACATTTTAGGTGAATTCAATATGCATTTTCTACTTTGATATTGCTATTACGCCTATAAATTAGTCAAAATTTCATTTTCGATTCACTCAATATTGGTGGGTGATAGGAAAATTTTGAGGCCATTTTTTAACTCAGTGGTAAAAAACCTATAAGATCCACCCATTTTTGTCCATGTGACAAATAAAAAGTTCGATTTTGTCGACCAATGGATCGAAGTCTCCTTACCTCATTCCTGATTTGTCATACTGAAATGAATGTACGATACTCTACAATTTACGTTTACTGTTTACAATTACCATACTCTACACAACTTTTTATCTCTCGGAAAGTAATGAAGGTCATATTTGAACAGAGCACACCAAAATACACTTGAAAAGTGTATTTTTGACCAAACGTTCAGGTCATGTGGTCAGCAACATAATTACCCTAAAAACCATTAATATTCAGTTACTTAACTATAACAATGTGAATATGAACGCAAGTATATAAAATTCAGAACTTTCCAAAAGTAAATTAATTGGCAATATCCAAAAGTAGAAACAATATCAGAGAGCCCAGGGAATGCGTCCGCTCAGTAAGGAGTCCATATACTATAGAAGTAGGCTTAAATGGAATCACAGTTCTTCCAAAACTAGACACAGGTGCTGCCCGAACGGTCATGTGTAAAACAGTTCTTAACAAAACTTTCAAAAATACACCTGAACTATATAAATCTAAAACAACACTAAAAGAATATAGTAACCTACAAATACCTATTTGTGGAGAAGCCCAGAGGCTTACCGAAGGGAAGGGTGACACGGGCGATCGCCCCCCCCCCTTTGAGCTAATAAATTATTATTTTCCCAGTAAAATTGTTAGGTTACAACGGGATGAGAATGAAAGTGAAAAAATTTCGGGGCCTTCGGCGCTAGCTCTTACCTCCCGTACTACTAAAAATTTAAAATGGCTTAGGATCCCAAAAACTCTTAATCTGGCCCTGAGAATAATTTTATTTTATAAAGGTAACAGTCCAAGGAAATGCTTAATCTCGAAATTAGCACTTTTTTATTCTTATGTCAATACAAATCTGAGCATCCTAATTGCGGTTTGCATTGAATATTATGTTACTAATCAGATTTTTATCATAATTTTTATATTTTTTATAATGCAATTTTTATATTTTTATTCATGAGTCTTAGCAGTAGCTAGTTAATCATCTCTAACTGAACGATAAGCTCATCATGAACGTACATAAAAGTTATTTATCTCTATTTCAATTATACTTTTACGATTAGTTCCAAGTTCGCCCCCCCCCTTGGCAAATTTCTGGGTACGCCCCTGGAGAAGCCTACATCACAGTTATATTAAACAAGTAAACTTTATCTCATCTATTAACCCTTTTAGTGGTAGATGAGCAAGGACCTACTCTACTAGGCCGTGACTGGGTCGATGCCTTGAAATTGCCTATTGACAAAATTTTGCTAAAGGGTCGGGCAGATATGCATACACTTACATATCCATCTGACATTGATTCGTTGTTAACGAGTTTTCTTCTCTTTTCGTGCCTGAAGCAGGCAAACTAAAAGACCATCAGGTTTTTATAGAGGTAGATCCTAATGTAACTCCAAATTTTGTAAGGCTCGTCCAATTGCACATGCAGTGCGGGAGAAGGTAGATTTAGAAATTGATAGACTGCTCAAAGATAGAATTTTTGAACCACTCACACAAGCTAAGTGGGCTGCCCCGGTGGTTCCTCTACTAAAACCCCACAAGTCAGTGCGTGTATGTGTGGATTGCCGTTTAATAGCAAATAGAGCAGTTCTTCTAGATTGCAAGCCTATACCCAATCCTGATGAATTATTTAGCTCTCGCAGGGGGTAAATATTTCACAAAACTAGATATGTCACAAGCCCAGTGGCGGCTCGTGCCTAGGAGCTGCAGAGCTGCAGTCCCCCCAGACACTCACTGCCAGGCGTATGATTCCTTCAGACAGTCTGAAGGAATCATACGCCTGGCAGTGAGTGTCTGGTGGGGGCTGCAGCTCTGCAGCTCCTAGGCACGAGTCGCCACTGCTGACAAGCCTATGCTCAACTAAGTTTAAACGAAAATTCTAAAGAGTTAACTATCATAAATACGCACTGAGGCCTATATAGGTAGAGTAGGCTATGCTATCTATGGAATAGCATCGGCTCCGGGTATTTTTCAGAGGACAATGGGCCAAGTTCTAGATCACATTCCGGGTGTATTTTGTTTTCTAGATGATGTCCTCATTGCAGGTTCATCTGAACAAGAACACCTAACTAGATTAACAACAGTTCTAAAAAGACTCCGGGACACCGGACTTAAGCTAAAACTGAAAAGTGTTCTTGGGTCAGAAATGAGGTTTCGTACTTGTGGTTCCGCATAGATGCCTCAGACATTCATCCAACGGTGGATAAACGAGAAGCAATAAAAATTGCACCTTCACCACAAAACATCACACAGATAAAGCTTATTTAGGTCTCCTAAACTTTTATAGGAAATTTTTGCCTAATGCATCGACTTTCCTTGAACCCCTAAATAAGTTATTACGATCTCGGGAACAGTGGAGATGGGAGAAAACCCAAACAGAAGCATTTGAGGCTTCCAAGGACGTACTACTAAAGTCCACCCTCCTAGTGCATTATGATCTTAAACTTCCTCTCATATTTTCAGCAGATAGCAGTTCTTATGGAATTAGTGCAGTGCTATCTCACCACATTGACGGTGTAGATAGGCCTACCTGTTTTGCTTCTAGAACACAAACCGAGACTGAAAGGCGATATGCACAACTTGAACGTGAAGCCTTAGCTTTGGTATTTGCAGTAAAGAAATTTCATATGGCCCAGGACCGGGCTGTGTGGAGGAGGCTGGTCAGAAACGCCGACCCCGCATAGAGGCGAGAACGGGCGAAGAGAAAGAAGAAGAAGAAGATTCAATCAGTAAAGTTCAGTCCACTCGAGTCTAATAAATCACTGGTCAACAAAGATTTTGTCACAGAGATATTTTTACTTGAACTATGTGTAATTTTTTACGTTGATTACGAAAATGAAAACAGAATTTTTCTATCACCCGCAGTTTTAGAGTGACACACGAATTTACATTACTTAGGATTTGAGTGAGAATAGGAAGGGGGGGGTCTGCCCCTTCTTCTGCTTATAAGTTGCTGCACGTCACTGTTGACTTTCATTTGTCAGTTACTCATTTGATTTCTCTCAGTGAACATCGTGCATTTTATTCGTGATTTTCCTTAATCATTTTTTGTGTCAGTGCGTTCGTATTGTTTCATGACAGAATGCCACGCAAGTGTCAACCATCCAAATTGTTTCTGTTATGTGTGCAGAGAGTTAACACTTAAATTTCAAAGGCGAAATTTCAACCCTCTCGTCAAAAAAGCATACGAACTTTATTTTGGTTGCAATGTAGGGGATCAGAACAAGACGTGGGCACCTCATATATGCTGTATTATGTGTTTAAGACCTCTGACAGGCTGGTTAAATGGGTCTCTTCAAATGCCGTTTGCTGTTCCGATGATATGGAGAGAGCCGAAAGACCATTTAACGGATTGTTATTTTTGCTTAACAAATATACTAGGCATTACTGCGAAATCTAAACATATGGTACAATACCCAAATTTACCATCAGCCATAAGGCCTGTTTTACATAATGAACATTTGCCAGTACCAAGGCCACCGGAAACGTGGAGTTTAGATGATGAAAATGAAATTGATGTACAATGGTAATGACGAAGCTCAACATGGTTTACTGACGGACGATGTTCATCCAATGTTTGAACTATCTTGTTCATCGACAGAGCCTCACTTAATATCTCAAGCAGACCTGAGCGAGCTTGTCTGTGATCTGAAATTGTCAAAAGATCAATCCGAACTTTCGGCTTCCAGGTTGAAACGTTGGAATCTTCAAGAAAAAGGCACTAAGATATCTTTTTACCGTAAGCATCAAAGAAACTTTCTACCCTCTCATGAAAACCCTTGGCCAACAACATGATCCAAACGAATGGCGCCTATTTATTGATTCCTCGAAGCTGAGTTTAAAAACTGTATTACTCCATAATGGAAATAAATACCCTTCATTTCCATTAGCACATGCCGTACATATGAAGGAATCATACGACAATATGCACCTGCTTGTGAAACATATCCAATATGCTTAATACTCTTGGTATATCTGTGGAGACTTGAAAGTGATTGCACTTCTTAGTTTACAAGTGGGTTATACGAAATTCTGTTGTTTCCTCTGTGAATGGGACAGCAGAGCACGGGAAAGCCATTACTCAAAGATACAATGGTCACTTCGACAAGCGTTGATTCCAGGGCATAAAAATCTCACCAGTTCACCTCCTCTTAATCCAAAAAAGTTATTTGCCACCACTACATATTAAACTTGGTTTAATGGAAAATTTTGTTAAGGCTATGGATCAAAATGGTAGGGGGGGGGGGCTCTACTTGAAACAGAAATTTCCGAGGATCAGCGAGGTCAAAATCAAAGAAGGGATATTTGTGGTCACGCAAATGAGAGAAATCATGAGAGACAGCGCGTTTGATGAAACTCGGTGAAGTTGAAGGAGCAGCTTGGAGAGCATTTAAAATAGTGAACACAAATTTTCTCGGAAACTTCAAGGCCGAAAATTAGGAGTAACTTGTTAAAGAACTTCTCAAGGCCTACAAAGACGTGGGGTGCAACATGTCGTTGAAAATTCATTTTCCTGACTCACATCTCGACTTCTTCCCAACAAACTTAGACGGTGTTAGTGATGAGCATGGGGAACGCTTTCATCAACAAATATCCACGATGAAGAAGCGATACCAGGGCAAGTGGAGCCCCAGCATATTGGATGACTACTGCTGGACATTGTCAAGGGATGGCCCAGAGGCAAAATACAAGCGTAAATCATCAGTAGCCACATTTTAGGTGAATTCAATATGCATTTTCTACTTTGATATTGCTATTACGCCTATAAATTAGTCAAAATTTCATTTTCGATTCACTCAATATTGGTGGGTGATAGGAAAATTTTGAGGCCATTTTTTAACTCAGTGGTAAAAAACCTATAAGATCCACCCATTTTTGTCCATGTGACAAATAAAAAGTTCGATTTTGTCGACCAATGGATCGAAGTCTCCTTACCTCATTCCTGATTTGTCATACTGAAATGAATGTACGATACTCTACAATTTACGTTTACTGTTTACAATTACCATACTCTACACAACTTTTTATCTCTCGGAAAGTAATGAAGGTCATATTTGAACAGAGCACACCAAAATACACTTGAAAAGTGTATTTTTGACCAAACGTTCAGGTCATGTGGTCAGCAACATAATTACCCTAAAAACCATTAATATTCAGTTACTTAACTATAACAATGTGAATATGAACGCAAGTATATAAAATTCAGAACTTTCCAAAAGTAAATTAATTGGCAATATCCAAAAGTAGAAACAATATCAGAGAGCCCAGGGAATGCGTCCGCTCAGTAAGGAGTCCATATACTATAGAAGTAGGCTTAAATGGAATCACAGTTCTTCCAAAACTAGACACAGGTGCTGCCCGAACGGTCATGTGTAAAACAGTTCTTAACAAAACTTTCAAAAATACACCTGAACTATATAAATCTAAAACAACACTAAAAGAATATAGTAACCTACAAATACCTATTTGTGGAGAAGCCCAGAGGCTTACCGAAGGGAAGGGTGACACGGGCGATCGCCCCCCCCCCCTTTGAGCTAATAAATTATTATTTTCCCAGTAAAATTGTTAGGTTACAACGGGATGAGAATGAAAGTGAAAAAATTTCGGGGCCTTCGGCGCTAGCTCTTACCTCCCGTACTACTAAAAATTTAAAATGGCTTAGGATCCCAAAAACTCTTAATCTGGCCCTGAGAATAATTTTATTTTATAAAGGTAACAGTCCAAGGAAATGCTTAATCTCGAAATTAGCACTTTTTTATTCTTATGTCAATACAAATCTGAGCATCCTAATTGCGGTTTGCATTGAATATTATGTTACTAATCAGATTTTTATCATAATTTTTATATTTTTTATAATGCAATTTTTATATTTTTATTCATGAGTCTTAGCAGTAGCTAGTTAATCATCTCTAACTGAACGATAAGCTCATCATGAACGTACATAAAAGTTATTTATCTCTATTTCAATTATACTTTTACGATTAGTTCCAAGTTCGCCCCCCCCCCTTGGCAAATTTCTGGGTACGCCCCTGGAGAAGCCTACATCACAGTTATATTAAACAAGTAAACTTTATCTCATCTATTAACCCTTTTAGTGGTAGATGAGCAAGGACCTACTCTACTAGGCCGTGACTGGGTCGATGCCTTGAAATTGCCTATTGACAAAATTTTGCTAAAGGGTCGGGCAGATATGCATACACTTACATATCCATCTGACATTGATTCGTTGTTAACGGAGTTTTCTTCTCTTTTCGTGCCTGAAGCAGGCAAACTAAAAGACCATCAGGTTTTTATAGAGGTAGATCCTAATGTAACTCCAAATTTTGTAAGGCTCGTCCAATTGCACATGCAGTGCGGGAGAAGGTAGATTTAGAAATTGATAGACTGCTCAAAGATAGAATTTTTGAACCACTCACACAAGCTAAGTGGGCTGCCCCGGTGGTTCCTCTACTAAAACCCCACAAGTCAGTGCGTGTATGTGTGGATTGCCGTTTAATAGCAAATAGAGCAGTTCTTCTAGATTGCAAGCCTATACCCAATCCTGATGAATTATTTAGCTCTCGCAGGGGGTAAATATTTCACAAAACTAGATATGTCACAAGCCCAGTGGCGGCTCGTGCCTAGGAGCTGCAGAGCTGCAGTCCCCCCAGACACTCACTGCCAGGCGTATGATTCCTTCAGACAGTCTGAAGGAATCATACGCCTGGCAGTGAGTGTCTGGTGGGGGCTGCAGCTCTGCAGCTCCTAGGCACGAGTCGCCACTGCTGACAAGCCTATGCTCAACTAAGTTTAAACGAAAATTCTAAAGAGTTAACTATCATAAATACGCACTGAGGCCTATATAGGTAGAGTAGGCTATGCTATCTATGGAATAGCATCGGCTCCGGGTATTTTTCAGAGGACAATGGGCCAAGTTCTAGATCACATTCCGGGTGTATTTTGTTTTCTAGATGATGTCCTCATTGCAGGTTCATCTGAACAAGAACACCTAACTAGATTAACAACAGTTCTAAAAAGACTCCGGGACACCGGACTTAAGCTAAAACTGAAAAGTGTTCTTGGGTCAGAAATGAGGTTTCGTACTTGTGGTTCCGCATAGATGCCTCAGACATTCATCCAACGGTGGATAAACGAGAAGCAATAAAAATTGCACCTTCACCACAAAACATCACACAGATAAAGCTTATTTAGGTCTCCTAAACTTTTATAGGAAATTTTTGCCTAATGCATCGACTTTCCTTGAACCCCTAAATAAGTTATTACGATCTCGGGAACAGTGGAGATGGGAGAAAACCCAAACAGAAGCATTTGAGGCTTCCAAGGACGTACTACTAAAGTCCACCCTCCTAGTGCATTATGATCTTAAACTTCCTCTCATATTTTCAGCAGATAGCAGTTCTTATGGAATTAGTGCAGTGCTATCTCACCACATTGACGGTGTAGATAGGCCTACCTGTTTGCTTCTAGAACACAAACCGAGACTGAAAGGCGATATGCACAACTTGAACGTGAAGCCTTAGCTTTGGTATTTGCAGTAAAGAAATTTCATATGGCCCAGGACCGGGCTGTGTGGAGGAGGCTGGTCAGAAACGCCGACCCCGCATAGAGGCGAGAACGGGCGAAGAAAGAAGAAGAAGAAGATTCAATCAGTAAAGTTCAGTCCACTCGAGTCTAATAAATCACTGGTCAACAAAGATTTTGTCACAGAGATATTTTTACTTGAACTATGTGTAATTTTTTACGTTGATTACGAAAATGAAAACAGAATTTTTCTATCACCCGCAGTTTTAGAGTGACACACGAATTTACATTACTTAGGATTTGAGTGAGAATAGGAAGGGGGCGGGGTCTGCCCTTCTTCTGCTTATAAGTTGCTGCACGTCACTGTTGACTTTCA
Organism: Bathynomus jamesi; assembly: GCA_023014485.1. Taxonomy (NCBI): domain Eukaryota; kingdom Metazoa; phylum Arthropoda; class Malacostraca; order Isopoda; family Cirolanidae; genus Bathynomus; species Bathynomus jamesi. The sequence goes on from JAJOZX010014823.1 coordinate 74,978, forward strand.
TTTGTCAGTTACTCATTTGATTTCTCTCAGTGAACATCGTGCATTTTATTCGTGATTTTCCTTAATCATTTTTTGTGTCAGTGCGTTCGTATTGTTTCATGACAGAATGCCACGCAAGTGTCAACCATCCAAATTGTTTCTGTTATGTGTGCAGAGAGTTAACACTTAAATTTCAAAGGCGAAATTTCAACCCTCTCGTCAAAAAAGCATACGAACTTTATTTTGGTTGCAATGTAGGGGATCAGAACAAGACGTGGGCACCTCATATATGCTGTATTATGTGTTTAAGACCTCTGACAGGCTGGTTAAATGGGTCTCTTCAAATGCCGTTTGCTGTTCCGATGATATGGAGAGAGCCGAAAGACCATTTAACGGATTGTTATTTTTGCTTAACAAATATACTAGGCATTACTGCGAAATCTAAACATATGGTACAATACCCAAATTTACCATCAGCCATAAGGCCTGTTTTACATAATGAACATTTGCCAGTACCAAGGCCACCGGAAACGTGGAGTTTAGATGATGAAAATGAAATTGATGTACAATGGTAATGACGAAGCTCAACATGGTTTACTGACGGACGATGTTCATCCAATGTTTGAACTATCTTGTTCATCGACAGAGCCTCACTTAATATCTCAAGCAGACCTGAGCGAGCTTGTCTGTGATCTGAAATTGTCAAAAGATCAATCCGAACTTTCGGCTTCCAGGTTGAAACGTTGGAATCTTCAAGAAAAAGGCACTAAGATATCTTTTACCGTAAGCATCAAAGAAACTTTCTACCCTCTCATGAAAACCCTTGGCCAACAACATGATCCAAACGAATGGCGCCTATTTATTGATTCCTCGAAGCTGAGTTTAAAAACTGTATTACTCCATAATGGAAATAAATACCCTTCATTTCCATTAGCACATGCCGTACATATGAAGGAATCATACGACAATATGCACCTGCTTGTGAAACATATCCAATATGCTTAATACTCTTGGTATATCTGTGGAGACTTGAAAGTGATTGCACTTCTTAGTTTACAAGTGGGTTATACGAAATTCTGTTGTTTCCTCTGTGAATGGGACAGCAGAGCACGGGAAAGCCATTACTCAAAGATACAATGGTCACTTCGACAAGCGTTGATTCCAGGGCATAAAAATCTCACCAGTTCACCTCCTCTTAATCCAAAAAAGTTATTTGCCACCACTACATATTAAACTTGGTTTAATGGAAAATTTGTTAAGGCTATGGATCAAAATGGTAGGGGGGGGGGGGCTCTACTTGAAACAGAAATTTCCGAGGATCAGCGAGGTCAAAATCAAAGAAGGGATATTTGTGGTCACGCAAATGAGAGAAATCATGAGAGACAGCGCGTTTGATGAAACTCGGTGAAGTTGAAGGAGCAGCTTGGAGAGCATTTAAAATAGTGAACACAAATTTTCTCGGAAACTTCAAGGCCGAAAATTAGGAGTAACTTGTTAAAGAACTTCTCAAGGCCTACAAAGACGTGGGGTGCAACATGTCGTTGAAAATTCATTTTCCTGACTCACATCTCGACTTCTTCCCAACAAACTTAGACGGTGTTAGTGATGAGCATGGGGAACGCTTTCATCAACAAATATCCACGATGAAGAAGCGATACCAGGGCAAGTGGAGCCCCAGCATATTGGATGACTACTGCTGGACATTGTCAAGGGATGGCCCAGAGGCAAAATACAAGCGTAAATCATCAGTAGCCACATTTTAGGTGAATTCAATATGCATTTTCTACTTTGATATTGCTATTACGCCTATAAATTAGTCAAAATTTCATTTTCGATTCACTCAATATTGGTGGGTGATAGGAAAATTTTGAGGCCATTTTTTAACTCAGTGGTAAAAAACCTATAAGATCCACCCATTTTTCCATGTGACAAATAAAAAGTTCGATTTTGTCGACCAATGGATCGAAGTCTCCTTACCTCATTCCTGATTTGTCATACTGAAATGAATGTACGATACTCTACAATTTACGTTTACTGTTTACAATTACCATACTCTACACAACTTTTTATCTCTCGGAAAGTAATGAAGGTCATATTTGAACAGAGCACACCAAAATACACTTGAAAAGTGTATTTTTGACCAAACGTTCAGGTCATGTGGTCAGCAACATAATTACCCTAAAAACCATTAATATTCAGTTACTTAACTATAACAATGTGAATATGAACGCAAGTATATAAAATTCAGAACTTTCCAAAAGTAATTAATTGGCAATATCCAAAAGTAGAAACAATATCAGAGAGCCCAGGGAATGCGTCCGCTCAGTAAGGAGTCCATATACTATAGAAGTAGGCTTAAATGGAATCACAGTTCTTCCAAAACTAGACACAGGTGCTGCCCGAACGGTCATGTGTAAAACAGTTCTTAACAAAACTTTCAAAAATACACCTGAACTATATAAATCTAAAACAACACTAAAAGAATATAGTAACCTACAAATACCTATTTGTGGAGAAGCCCAGAGGCTTACCGAAGGGAAGGGTGACACGGGCGATCGCCCCCCCCCCCTTTGAGCTAATAAATTATTATTTTCCCAGTAAAATTGTTAGGTTACAACGGGATGAGAATGAAAGTGAAAAATTTCGGGGCCTTCGGCGCTAGCTCTTACCTCCCGTACTACTAAAAATTTAAAATGGCTTAGGATCCCAAAAACTCTTAATCTGGCCCTGAGAATAATTTTATTTTATAAAGGTAACAGTCCAAGGAAATGCTTAATCTCGAAATTAGCACTTTTTTATTCTTATGTCAATACAAATCTGAGCATCCTAATTGCGGTTTGCATTGAATATTATGTTACTAATCAGATTTTTATCATAATTTTTATATTTTTTATAATGCAATTTTTATATTTTATTCATGAGTCTTAGCAGTAGCTAGTTAATCATCTCTAACTGAACGATAAGCTCATCATGAACGTACATAAAAGTTATTTATCTCTATTTCAATTATACTTTTACGATTAGTTCCAAGTTCGCCCCCCCCCCTTGGCAAATTTCTGGGTACGCCCCTGGAGAAGCCTACATCACAGTTATATAAACAAGTAAACTTTATCTCATCTATTAACCCTTTTAGTGGTAGATGAGCAAGGACCTACTCTACTAGGCCGTGACTGGGTCGATGCCTTGAAATTGCCTATTGACAAAATTTTGCTAAAAGGTCGGGCAGATATGCATACACTTACATATCCATCTGACATTGATTCGTTGTTAACGAGTTTTCTTCTCTTTTCGTGCCTGAAGCAGGCAAACTAAAAGACCATCAGGTTTTTATAGAGGTAGATCCTAATGTAACTCCAAATTTGTAAGGCTCGTCCAATTGCACATGCAGTGCGGGAGAAGGTAGATTTAGAAATTGATAGACTGCTCAAAGATAGAATTTTTGAACCACTCACACAAGCTAAGTGGGCTGCCCCGGTGGTTCCTCTACTAAAACCCCACAAGTCAGTGCGTGTATGTGTGGATTGCCGTTTAATAGCAAATAGAGCAGTTCTTCTAGATTGCAAGCCTATACCCAATCCTGATGAATTATTTAGCTCTCGCAGGGGTAAATATTTCACAAAACTAGATATGTCACAAGCCCAGTGGCGGCTCGTGCCTAGGAGCTGCAGAGCTGCAGTCCCCCCAGACACTCACTGCCAGGCGTATGATTCCTTCGACGGGGGCCTGGATGAGGTCTGGGGGGG
>JAJOZX010014824.1:0-82963 GCA_023014485.1 Bathynomus jamesi
AAGTTCATGAATATAGTATAATCGAGTTAATTGTAGCTTAAATTAGACTTAGAGGTAAATTAATCACTCATTAAATAGTGCCAGTCCACCACTTCTCTCGCTGTAGTTAGACTGATGGCCCTCAATTTTTCTCTCACAAACTCAAGATTCAACTCGATGAATCTCTCGAATTTAGTCTTTAACGAGCAATCACCCTCTTGGTTCTCACTCGGAGAACAACTTGACCGCAACCCAGCCTATCTCATTTCTGACGAAGCGACAGTTACATTCTGCTTCTTTCCTTGGCATTTCGTAGTTTTATATCCTTAAGTTATCCCACGTCATCGTCCGAGGCACACAAAGGCGAATCCAGCGACCGGATACTGCGTGGGTGTCAGTGTCTGTCTGGTGTATCGTTCACGCTTCGCAGAGGGAGCGTTGTATGGGTCATTAAGAACCCATATGGTTTATACATCAAAAGGCTGTCTAGACGTTACAGAGAGAATATGATGGGTCATTGGGAACTATACGGCTCGTGTATAACAAATCTGTCCCTCTTTAAAAAAAAAAAAAAAAAGTATTGAATCCGTGACGGAAAATTTGGGGCCAATCGGAAGACTTTATTAGTCAGGGTATGAACGAGGACAAATGGTCCGTGAGTGGAAATGATTCGCGGTGGAGAGGCAATTTTCAAAACATGAAATTATTTTCATTTAAGTCTATCCAATACACTCACATTCATAATTACAATGAAAACATAAGAAATTCAAATAAAACTTTAGTCTATTTAAGCTCGCTCAGTATTTAACTTACAAACAAGTTGAAACGCATCAAATCAAAATAAACTTAAAAGTGTATATACGAAGTAAGTATTGTGAGTCAATCAACATTTACGGAAGTGAGGTTCCCTTGATTCATGTTTTAGTGATTTGGTTCCTTTTAAGGGTTCGCCGGTACCCTTTTCAAAAGTCCCATAATGCGAATTGAACCCACTTTATCACATGAGTTAAAATATAGCACCACAGGTAATTTAGTTGATAATTTGATGCAAAAAGGGGTTTCATACAGGCATGAAAAGTTTGAAAAAGTTATAAGGACATGATGTTCTGTCGTTTTCCTTAGTTACTCTTATAGTTACATTAAGATGACAGTGGGGACTTTGTATCACTTTAGCGTTTGGTTCGTAAGAAAAAGGGGTAACATTAATAAACATGAATGAGAGGATCCTCAAACGTGTGTATATATATATATATATATATATATATATATATATATATATATATATATATATATATATACACACATCGGCAATCATAGTTATACTAATAATAACTATGCTAACAATAAGATGTAGGAGAATTAAAATCATGGAGGAGTGTGAGGAGTTAATCACACAGGTAGTGCTGCATAAACGGAGAAGTACGGAAAGTACTCAAATAAATGAAATATACATTCAGGAATGAATTGTCCATTAAAACTACGTCGGGATGAAACATAAATTGACACAAATTTCTTCGCGCCGAGCGGCAGAGGTGAGGTCGAAATTATTGTTTGCATTCTTTTCGAATAATTACGAGAATAATTCTTCTCTCGTCTATGCCACTGGTTCCACTCTGATTCCCGCGGGGTATTTTTCCTCCCTGTTTATTGAATTTATAAGAGCCCATAGGCTCAGTCAAAAATTCCATGTTTCGCATTTTCGTCAGTATATAAGGTTTGTCCTTTCTCGCAGTGAAGCTGCACAGTTACGAATTAGCAAAATTTAAACTGAAATCAGGAAAGTAATGGGGATGGAAATTTTAAGGGCGCACTCTTGATTAAGGCAAGTGCGGTTTAGGGGAAGTATGAATTAGATAATTCCTTTCAAGGGATCTCTGGTCAAGGATAAAGTTTATCGGCTCTCTCTTCTAATTAAAAGGTAACTAAACCTTTCGTTCTTCGAGTGTCGGCCGCGAAATGCATGGGGAGAAGTTGTGTAACCTTTGGAATTTCTGTTTAAATTTGGGGTTGAGGAATCAGAGTGGAATTACAGCCGTAAGGACATGTATACAGTTACATCGTAGGCACTAAAATGTATGCATCTTAAACTATATGCGGGAACAAGGGTTGAAAATATTTATTGATTCACCGTATAACTAATATACAGGGTGAGTCAAAAGTCTCCATACATAGGCAAAATTGTCACTTTATTATGCAATCACTTGTAAGTCACCAAATATGCTCTATGTGGGCACCATTACACTGAATGCACATACGGATGCGTTCCTCCCAGTCATCTCAGCACATCACCTGCAAAAAATAAAAAATAAATAATCATTTATTTATCATGACCATGTTGCCTATGTATCGAGATTTGACTCATCCTGTGTAATTAAAGGAAAGGGTAGGTTTAAGAAAGGAAACACATAGCAGGAAGGTTTATATTATATAGGACAATTTAAATGTTGATTCTTTATAAGGGCAAAAGCCTTTTTTATTGAAAATTCCCGATGCTGAAATAGGATCAACTTTTAACGTTACAATCTTCTTCGCATTTACTTTAATATCATGGAAAATGTGTTTACTTGTTAAAGACAATTAACTCGTGTAACTCGGGGAGGAAAAATGATTCCCTTAGAGGAAACAATTCATACAGTGAGTCGCCTTTTTGAATGCGATCCTTTGAATTTTCTTAAGGGATAACTAAATTAATTAATCGTATGACACGAAAAATTTCCTTCGCATATTAATTTACTGGTGACTCTAAGAACAAGGGGAAAACATTTTTATACTAAATTATTTAATCTTATTAGCCAACACATTTTGTTTCCTGACTACGGGACACGTATTATTCCACTGAATAAAATCTATATGTTTACTTTTGTAATTTAGTTATAAGGCAATATTATTAAGTAAATTTAATATAAGAATTTCATTTGAATCGTTCATCTGAAAACAATCTTTGACATCCGGTCATTATTTATAGAAAGTTGTTTTTGCAGGATAACTTTCGCAATCTCATTTCTTGATGTTAACTGACATTATAAATGCTTCCCTTTGGTCTATTCCGAGCTATCCGGAACATCCGGATCGTGAAGGCAATCCGCCGGATTCGTCCACAAATGAATATTAGACAAGTGAAGGAAAGTTATGAAACTGGCGCGCAAAGACACGTCGGTTAGGTGCACGTCCCTTAACCAGTCGTGTTCATTTATTAAAGCGACTAGTTATTTAGTTACGTTAAATCCTATAAGGTTTACCCCAATTAAAACTAATGAACTTAAATCCTTAGTGGTAAGGAGACATGGGAGGAAGTCGGTAATCAAAAGGCACTGGGATAGAGTTAATTTCTTTAGTAGTGGAAAAGCTCGTAAGAAACGATTATATGATTTCTCAGACGTGCATTCAAGGTGAATTCTGTCTAAATGTAATTCCCTCAAGTGGAAGAATATTCCCAGACAATTTAGATCTTTCTTCTGAAGAGTGCGACAACCATCGAAAGTGGAAATTTTTAACCAGTTTACTTTTGGCCTTAAGGGCGCATAATTCTTTAGAACAAATCTTAAGTTTGAATTACTTATCTCTTTAAAATTTAAGTCTTTCGCGATAGTTCGGAGGAAAGCAAATCCCTCCAACGTAGGGATACAAACCACAGGACATAAACATGCTCTCGAAGATATGAAAAAATATAAAGTAAAAGCTCTACAGGGAGACCATCTAGTTCCATTCCTTGCGGTTTTCAGGTCCTTGTTCTGGTTCTGCTTGGCGATGAATTTATTCTATAAGCAAAGCACATAGTTTATTAACGCTTATCTTAACACTAAAGCAGACCTTTTATTTCTACTAAGATTCATAAATTAACTTTATTATTAATTATCAACTAATTTAACACTAATCACTGAATGAAAATTTTAATCACTTAATTCAATTTTATCAGCAAATTTAGTTAATTCAGTTCAATTAATTTCTTAGTTACACTATTTCTCAATGTAAATTATAAAAAGGGAGGGAGATATGAAAGTTTGATTTTAGGGAATGGTCGAAGCCTTAATTTCGGGAATAGCCCATTTCCTCGTAGCCAACATTAGGTATGGATTCGGGTATACGGTACGACCGAACCGCAGGGGGCAACCTTCTGACGGAACTTGGACCCGTCGGTGGAAAGCGAAGGTGGTGGGGGGGGCTTCTTGGGGGCGGTGGTGATCTGGTCATTGGAATTTTTCCGTGGGTCCCGGCGCCGGTTTTCAAAACTAGCAGTTGACACCGGTGGAGGATCTTGGCGACCGCAACATTTCTTCCAGGTCGCAATTCCAATGACGGCGATTCCCAGTATGAAACAAAGGGTGAGGGTGGGGTAGGAGATGAGGGAGGACGTTCCTTCGTCTGATTTCTTGATGGCGATTCTTCGGAGATATCGGGTCATATCCCTGATGTATATTCCTTGCGACAGGGACGCATTGAAATGGTACAGGGCCTCCTTCGTAAACGACGAGTTTACTATGTAAGTAATCTCGAAGTCGCGGGCGGCTCAGGAAGGTGGGGCTTCAATGTGAGGTTGCGCGGGTTGGAGAAAATGGAGATGGACGGCATTCGTCTGTGATCCGTGAAGACACTGCATCCCTCGGGAAGGGTGAAGGATTCAGTTTTGGAGATTCGCACTTCCTGTTCTTCCGCCTTTGGTTCCCGGCATCGGAGTAGCAGCTTGGTTGCTCGGGGCACGCTGTAATATATTTGGTGTTGTTGCTGGAAGAACACAGGTGAGAAGTCCTTTATCAAGACTCGATGGCAGGTGGTTAAATTGGTTCCTCCCTCCGTCTGGAAAATTCTGATTAAACACTCGTCTGATCCTTTCGAGAATATGAAAGTTGGAGAGCGGCAATGACAATTTCCTTCTATGGTCGAGCAACCGTTTAAGTCGTCGAACTTGACGTAATTTAGGCGATCTTGGCTCACTCCAAGGTAACGAGCATCCGGGAGGATGTTCGCATACAGGTAGGTGAGATACTATGAAGAGGGTCATGGGCGATTCAATGGCCTTTAAAGGCACGAATATAAGGATCCGTAGCTCTTCAGGCGTCACCTTTCTCAATCGGGCATGACTAACTTCGAAGTACAGAGGTATGGTTGCTTCATTTAAAATATAAGGCAGCAGTCGGCCCACTGAGTCTTGAGTAGCGGATCCAAATGCGAAGTTTAGGAATCCTCCGACACCGTTGATGAGACCTCTCTTCTTCCTCAGCAAAGCTTGGGTTGGCAGGGAACCTTCTTGATTCAGGATTGTGACAATGGAGGTGATTTCATTCTTGGTTTCGCTAATTTGCTCCTGAACACCACGAAGAGTGTCTATTAAAATTCCGAGTTCATTTATAGTTTCGGTTGTAGTGTGGTTCTTCGCTGGGTTCCAATCGCGCTTGTTTGTTGCGGCATTGAAGTATCAAGGATTTCATTTTGTCATCCAGGATCAGCAGGTTTCGATAGTAAGGCTTCAGGCTGAGACGTACGCTAAAAGTGTACGTGGGGACTTGCAGAATTAGGGGGCCTATTGGTCGAAAAAGGACTCCATGATTGGAGGTCTGCGCCCCAGCGTGTAGAGCGCACAGGATTAGGAGGACAGGAATCATAGTCAATGGCAGGGGAAACCCTTTTGGGAATTTTTCTAAGTTGTGGAAAAATAAAAAGAATATTTATACAAGCAACGCCGGTGAAAGGAAAAGTTCCTTTTCTCGAAATTTAAATAAATCACTCGGTTCCTTTCGGTTCAATGAGTTAAAGAGAACTGATTCGAACGCGTGCAACATGCACTGTATCATGATATCACATCCTGTATATATATATATATATATATATATATATATATATATATATATATTATTCTCTCATGACAATTTTTCGTCAAATGTTCCTGAGTCAAACGTTACAACATTAAAATATATTACAGGAATTTTGTTAACTCCAAGCCTGCCGTGATTTGCATTAATAAATTTCATTTATTACCTGTATTTCATTTATTATTTATTTATTACCTTATTTACTTTAATAACATGAATCATGCCGTTCACCCAAATTCTCATCAATTGTTTAGCTAAAGGGGGTTCGTCTGAGGGGGAAGAGAAATATTATCTCTTTAGTGTCTCAGGGGGGGAAACCTAAGCTGTTCGTCGCCCTTTGTTTATTTATTTTATTCGTTTTGTGTATTTGTTTGTTTTAGAAACGCGTTCAACCCTCTTATAAACATTAGTCGTCAACTCATTTCCTAGACGAGTAATCAGGGTTTTTTAAACTTCTTCCGGCGGTCGGGCCGCGTGTGACCACGGGCTATCAGTTTCCGGGTACAAGCTCCGGAAGCCGCGCGGTTCGTTTGTTATCTCTTTTTTCTTCGTCGCTTTGTCGATGTTTTGGAGATATTCTTCCTTGTGTACGTAATTCATTTCATCGATCTCTTCATTCTGGCTGCAATTTCAGTTTCGCTTATTTTCCTTTTCTTTTGTTCGGTGGCTCCCTCAGTTTTAATGTTATTCAAGTGTACCCTTTTGTGTCTTGATGTTGTAGGGTCTTTAATAAGATACATGGAGTTATTTAATTTCTTAACTACTTGACACGGACCACTGTATGGAGGTTGAAGGACCTTAGGCACTCCCGGCACGGGGCTCCTTTTTATATATACTGTTTCTCCCTTTTCGATGGTTTGCAGACTTCGGTTCTCCGTCCGTTGTCTCATCTTCCGTTGGCGTTCCTTCAGATTTTCTCTCACCATTTGATAGGTCTCTTCCTTATGCGTGCATGCCTCCATTTATATTCTTCCATGTCCACCGGCGAGGCGTTTGCGGGTGAATCCGTGGTCTCGATACAATTTGTGTCTTCTCGTCCGAACATCAGGAAGAACGGACGTTCCTGAGTGGTCATATGGATGGTGTTGTTGTGGATATATTTAACTAAGGGCAGGTACTCGTCCCAATGATCAGTCATTCTATCCTCAATAGGGTCCTTAAAGCGTTTTCAAAGAGTAGTTATACCTCTTTATTTGGCCTTGGCTTTCGGAATGAGCCGGGGCTCCAAAGCTGTGGGTAATGTGGTATTTTTTAGTCAAGTGTGAGATAATATCGTTTGCGAACTCGGTCCCATTATCAGTCTTGAGGTTCTTCATCCTCCCGTAGGTGAGAATAAAGTTCCGGAAGATGTGTTTGGCGACTGCTGTCGCTGTCTTATTCTAAGAGGATACAGCTCCACATACTTGGTGAACCCGTCTATTAATACCAAGACGTATGCTGAATGTTCTCGTGATCTCGGGAAGGGACCTACAAGGTCAGCATATACCCAGTCTAAAGGTTCGTTTCCGACGGGGGTATCCCCCAGTGGGGCTTTCCTGGGATTAATATTTTTGTACTTATTACATATTTCGCACCCTTTTATGTACTTCCGAATGTCTTCGGCCATGTTTGGCCAGTAGTATACTTGAGCGATTTCTTGGTAGGTTTTTGTCTCGGCCATATGGCCCTTCGTCGTGGAGTTATGAAATTACCTCAGGGCCTTTCCTTGCAATTCCGCACCAGGAACGTAAATTCTGGTAGATTCTTTACCTTTGGAGGTTCGGGTAGAGTAAACTAGCCCTTCCTTAACCTTGTATTTTTCGCTGTCCTTTCCATTCATAATTTCCTGGCATTGCTGGTCCTTTCTTTGCGCTTTGCGGATATCTTCCACAGAGATCTTGGGGGTTTCCTCATCTCGTAAAGTTTTACCTACCAATGTACCCGGAAGGGGTACGCTTCCAGCTTCTAAGTTGTTTCGTTGACTTCGTGTAATCGCGTTCACGGAGCTATCTTCAGCTTCGGATTCGTATTTTTCCTCGTCCGCCACACATCGACTCATCAAATCAGCGATGAGGTTCTTCTCTCCCTTAACATATTCGACCTTGAGATCGAACTCCAACAGTGTGGTAAACCATTTCGTCAATCTCTTAGAAGATTGATTGATAACTAAACTTATTAATGGTTTGTGGTCAGTTCGCAATATTATTTTAGAACCCAATATCAACGCGTGGAAGTGATTCAGGGCCAGGATGATACCCAATCCTTCCTTTTCTATCACCGAATATCTCCTTTGGGTATCGTTAAAGCCTTTGCTGAAATACTCCAAGGGGACTAATTCACCTTCCTCATTTTCCTGCATTAGGACGGCTCCACTAGCTCTCTCGGATGCATCGGTATATATATAAAAGGGAGCGTCTGGATTCGGGTGTCTGAGGAGGGTTTCGGTGGTAATCGCCTCCTTTACTTTCTCCAACGCTCGTTCTCGCTCCTCGGTCCATTCAAACTTTACCTTTTTTCTCGTCAAAGCATGGATTGGAGCTAAAAGCTCGGCGGCGTGGCTAATGTAACAACGGTAATAATTTATCAGGCCTAACAATGACTGAACTTCCCTAACCGTTGTAGGTGGTCTTAGGTTCCTTATGGCCTTTACCTTATCGAGGCTAGGGGACATGCCCTTCGTGTGATGTCATGGCCTAAGAACGTCACCTTAGTTTGGAAGAATTGGGACTTCACAAGTTCGAATTTCAAGTTGTTGTCCCTTAGTCTTTCTAAAACCAATCGTATGTTTTTCTCATGCTCTTGTCGGGTTCTACGCCTCTACGACTAAAGTGAATCCCTCTTTCAAAGGGAAAGGTGGTTGTGCTTCTAAAAAGGCTCCAGCTAAAGGGGCAATGGAGGTGGACCCTCCTCTCAATGTCAGAGGGAGGTTATCGACTTCCTCTCTCTCCGCGTTTTGATCTGCTTGGGTTGCGACTTTAATCATTTTCGTAACTAAAGGAATTCGTATTTCGTTTATGTAAGCCGCGAAACCCACGCCTTTTCCTGCGATTTGTATGAAGCTTTCTCGGATGAAATCCGCCCTTATAATGAAATTTAATCCCTCAGGCAAATCTTTAACAAGCAATGCGGTAAAATCGTAACACTTTAGCTCAATGCCTATTTTCATTTTTATTTGTCCCATGGTGGTCAGGACTTTATCATTCACCGCTTTACAACTACGACTAGTAATTTCGACTTGAGGTCGAAATCCAACAGTGTCAATTAACCTTTTCCTCACGAGACAGACATCGGCCCCTGTGTCCAGAAGGCCCAAGGATACTATTGTTCCCAAGGTCACACGGATGACAGGATATTGGAACACTCTTGCAATGCGCATGGGACCGTTAACATTCATAATTTCTTGCTCTGCATTCTTTATCACACCACTTTTGTTCATTTTACCCTGGTCGTTTCACAGGGGCATTTATATGATACAAAGGAGTTACTTCATTTATTTATTTCTCGCTAAGCTTAGTCATTTCCTGTATTGCTAATCCATCCGCGTCCATTTTCACATTTTCTTCACTCATTTTTAGTTTTAGCTTATTTTCGCAATTTTTATTGTCGTTCACCGGATTCAGACTACTGTACTTCCGTTCCTACAATATAGACACGAGTCACTCTTTGTCACTTTATGTTTCATGCTTATGTCACGCAAGCACATATTATATGCTCCATTTATCCATTTCATTTCCGTTGGGGGATCAATTTCTCTTTCGTCTATCGTGTCCTTATATGCCAAGTCATGCATTTCTTGTATCTCTTTTGCGTCTAATTCATACATCTCATGCATTTCCCTCGTGCATCTCATAATCATCTTTTCTGCATTCGGGTCCTTCGACTGAGACTTTATCTCACGGTCAAGGTCACTTTCCGTCTTTTCCTCGCACGCGTCATCTGATCCACATGAAACAGACTCCACTCTCAAAGTTAATTCGTTTTGCAGACACACTCCGTTTTCTTCCATCTCGTATTTACTCTCTCTTTCACCCGTCTCAAGGGCATTTAAATGCTTCTCTTTCGCTTCCTCATTCATGCAATTTTTTCTGTCTCTTTCATTCCCTTCATTCAATTTTTCTCCCGCATTTTTTTCTCTTTTTTCACAGTCCTTGTCTCCGTCTTCTTGTTTCTTCCCCGATATCTGTCTCAATTCGAGTTTTTTGACTTTTGACTCGATTCTTCCTCCTCCCTGAAAGATACTCTGCAGGGGGGCTTGTCCTTTCTGTTGAGGAGTCGTTCCGTCGGGGCCACGGAGACCCATTTCGCCCTTTTTCCCATCTTTTTTCTGGGCGTCTGCCGCGGTCAGGTTCTTTTTCCTTTTCGTACCTTCTATACAACGACGGGCTTCTGTCCGTTCTTCGGTCTGCATACCTTCCTCCATCTCTTTCTTGGGGGGATAATTTCCGTTCCTCCTCTCGTAAGGGGAGTAGTCTCTTCTTCTTTGCTCATACGGTGACGTTGAACGGTACCGATTCTCATACCTGTTTTCGTACCTGTAGTTACCATAGTTACTTCTGTCTCTCTCATACGGAGAGAAATTTCGTCTTCTTGAATACTCGGAAGGGGAGGAGTATCTACTTCCTCTTCTGTCGAAATCGTCGTACCTTCGGCCTCCTCCCGGCAACCATTCTCTTCGATAATTATCTCTTCGAGCAAGAGACATGCTCCTTTCTCTCTCCCGCCGATCACTTTCATTCCTTTCACGCACCCTTTCACTCTCTTTTGGTTTATCCTTTTCTATCCCTAATGCCTTCATTTTCTCAATCAGGGGGCACAGACTAGCTTTGTGTCCCTTCTTCTCAAATATGAGACACTGTACATGATTATACCAGGTATTGTTGGACTGGGACTTCGGTGCACTACCGGTGTTGTCCAGAACCATATTAACTTGTGAATCAGTGAGGCCTACATTGGGGGCATACATAGGAGGGTACATATGATAAAAGGGGGGAACATAGGGGTTAGGGAACTGGAAAGGGATTGGTTGCTGATAATTTGTCGGGACTGGTGTCGGCTGCTGATAAACGTTCGGGACTGGTGTTGGTTGCTGATAAGTGGTCGGGACTGGTAGGGATCCCGTAGGAGCGCCTCTGAAGACGTCCTGCGTGTTATTGTCAGCGGTAATTCCTGAATGGGGAGCTATCGGTTCTGTAATTATGCGTTCGTCACACCGGATTCGCTTTATTTTCTTGGTGATCGGTTCATCCCGATCGTTATATTTCTTCCAAAGTTTTCGCGGAATGGCATTTAAAATGACTTTATTAACAAGGAAATCAACGTTTATCATCGCCTCGTCTTCTCCCGCGTCTTCCTTCAAAGACTCGGCCTCTTGCTGGATTCTATATGTAAAAGACGCGAATGATTCATCTTCCATTCTACCTTCCCTCTCTAAGCACATTAGCCTATTCAAGATTTCGTCCTTCCTATTCTTACCATATAAATCTGCACACGCCTCCAAAAATTGTGTCTACGTTCTCAATTTCTTTTTAAAGCCTACAAATATTCGCCTCGCGGGTAATACGGAACACCTTATTGCTAACTCCATTCGCATTCTATCGCTTCTGGGCTCTCCGGCCGATATTAATCTCCCAATTTCTGCGGCGAAATCAGGAAAATGTACATAATTCCTAACGCCGCCTTGAGCGGCCGAAACTAAATATTCAGCGTACGATCCACAAAACACGGGGCAGATCTCGGCTGCCGTTTTAAGCTTCTTCTCTTCCTCGGCAGTAAAAGGGTCGTCTTTTCATTTGGGTTACTTCGCGACGATAACGTATTTGACCTATTCTGAAAGGATCGTTCGTTTAGGGGGTCACGATATCCTCTTTCGGGCACGACATTACGGTATGGTCTTTCGGATAAAGTGGGGGGAGGAGAAGGTGGGGGAGAGGGCGCTTCGGCCCTAGTCCCGGCTCCTTCTTGGGTAAAAGGCATGTTCTCTAATGAAATCGGCCAAAACTCGACTGAGTCAGAATCTCTTAAATTTGATAAAAATGGTTTCGGGTTTGGATCAATCTCAGGCTCAAGCCTAGGGGAACCGATTGGAAGAAATGGTATTCTATTTATGTCAAAATTTGGGGGAAAGAAATGAACTCTGGACGGGGTTACTCTTGGGGAACTGCCCGCTATAGGAGGGCTCTCCTCTCGTCCTCCGAAACCTCTCGCAATACAAAATGAGTCGCTTACCTTGCTTTCAGCCTCGATGGGAAGGCGTACTTCTCCTGTTGCTTGATGACCGTTAGCAAGTTGTGATGTCGGATCGGCCTGAGCAGCAGCAGTCCGCGCAGCGGTTCTCGATCGGGTGATTCTTACGTTGTCTTCCTTCGATGTTTGTTGAAAGCAGGTAGCCCTCATATACACACTTGGAAAATAGTCTTTAACTAAATGAGGGGGGTATCAGAAAAGGAAGATCCCACTTCTGACACCAAATTTGTAATTAAAAAGGGGGGGGTGATGTTTTGGGCTCCGATCCGCTGCTGACAGGACCCCTCTTTATTACAAATGTTTATTTTATTTTCAGGTCACCACGAAGGCCCAAAAATTAAAAGTGAAGTTTTAGACGCTCGTTTGTTTGTTTTTTCCTTGATTATTATGATTAACCTTTCTCTTAGTTTGGTGACCCTTTGCGCGAATTCTTTATCTTCCGCTTACTTCTGAACCCCGATTCTAAGTGTGTAATTGATAATGAAATAGTTACTTTAAGTAGCTTTTAATTAGTGAATTAGAGACACAGTTTGATGGTTACAAGTTTGGTCAAAGTTCATGAAATATAGTATAATCGAGTTCAATTGTAGCTTAAATTAGACTTAGAGGTAAATTAATCACTCATTAAATAGTGCCAGTCCACCACTTCTCTCGCTGTAGTTAGACTGATGGCCCTCAATTTTTCTCTCACAAACTCAAGATTCAACTCGATGAATCTCTCGAATTTAGTCTTTAACGAGCAATCACCCTCTTGGTTCTCACTCGGAGAACAACTTGACCGCAACCCAGCCTATCTCATTTCTGACGAAGCGACAGTTACATTCTGCTTCTTTCCTTCGCATTTCGTGGTTTTATATCCTTAAGTTATCCCACGTTATCGTCCGAGGCACACAAAGGCGAACCCAGCGACCGGATACTGCGTGGGTGTCAGTGTCTGTCTGGTGTATCGTTCACGCTTCGCAGATGGAGCGTTGTATGGGTCATTAAGAACCCATATGGTTTATATATCAAAAGGCTGTCTAGCCATTACAGAGAGAATATGGTGGGTCATTGGGAATTATACAGCTAGTGTATAATATATATATATATATATATATATATATATATATATATATATAAACACTGTGTGCAGTGATGGGCACCGTTACATTAAATTGGGCGGCGCTACCGTTACTCGTTACACGTCGAAAATTTACTCGGCGTTACCGTTACATCATTACTTTTGAAAATACTTAAAGCGTTACCGTTACTCGATACATGTAACGACGTTAGAAGTAACTAGTTACATTTGATATTTGTTTATGTGCCTTCACCTGGGTTCATACACACCTGCAAAAATATCAGTATTTTTTGGATTTTTTGAGAATATCAGGGCAATATAAAATATAAAATATTTATGAAATATTTAGGACTTAATTATTTGTAAATATTTTATAAATAATTTAACTATAAATTAATTTAAAAATGTTAATATAAAATAATTTAACAAAACAAGCACAATTTGTTTTACATTATATAAAAATCCTGCATTTTGTTATCTAGTATTAATTTTTCAGCCTGCTATGTGATTTTTGCATACGTTTTTTAAGAGTAGTTAGAATAAAAATTAGGTTTTAATTGTGTTATATGAAAAGTGAATTTTTTTTACATCTTTTATGCAATTTTTATATAATTTTTATATATACAGGTCTATTGAAAATGATTCACCTGATTTCAAATGAGAATATTTTTTAATGTTACAAATACAGAGTAATTTGTGATACATCAACCAAAAGAAAAACTGTCCAAATTTTGTCTCTCACCTCATAAATGCTCTATGTGACTTCCCCTAGTTACACGAGCAACGTCGACACGATAGTCGAATTCCTCCCATACTCGCTCCAGCATGTCCGTTGTCACTGACTCTACGGCAGTAACAATGCGAGTTCGGAGCTCATCCAAAGATGTGGGCAACGGTGGCACGTACACCGTATCCTTAACGTACCCCCAAAGGAAGAAGTCGCACGGTGTAAGATCCGGCGACCTAGGGGGCCAGCTGTGGAGCACCAAGTCATGGGGCCCACTGCGACCAATCCAACGGCGAGTGAGCACTTCGTTGAGAAAACGGCGAACATCCAAATGCCAATGAGGCGGCGCCCATCTTGCTGGAAAATGTAGTCGCCGGAATCTTCGTTCAATTGGGGAAATAACCAGTTCTGCAGCATATCCAGATAGGAGTGACCAGTCACTGTGTTTTCCATGAAAAAGAAGGGGCCGTAAACCTTTGCCCGGGAAATGGCACAGAAGGTGTTAACTTTAGGTGAGTCGAGCTCGTGCTCGATTGTTGCATGTGGTTGTTGCGTGCCCCATATGCGAAGGTTGTGACGGTTCACCTTGCCACTTAAATGATTTACAGCTGTGACTACCGATTTACAGCTCGAAAACTGCAACACACAAAACGCCTTCTGGTGTGCGGACGCCATTTTCACACTGACTGTTTGTTGCTAGGCTAGGCCACGGCTTGACTTTGGAGCCCTCTCGCGGTGATCTTGTAAAACTCGGAGATTTCCTCTTTCATGTGGTGTATGCCCAGTTGATGCTCGGTTGATAGGTACGGAAGTATTCTCAGTTGAAATCGGATGAATCATTTTAAATAGACCTGTATTTATATATCAGGGGATCAGATCTGAAATATCAGGGGATTATCAGGAAACTTTATTCTTGGACCTGTGTATGAACCCTGCTTCACACTTATTCTGAAACTACAGATAAACTTACAAATGGCAGCCATACCACATGAATTCTAATAGCTACTATTATTGACTATATAAATGTTGTTCTCTTGAGAACGATATATTGCACAATAATTTGCACCCCAATGATTTTTGGGAAAGATGAAAAGACCTAGAAAATATAAATTTAGTTGTTGCCACTAACACGGAATAGTGAATTTCATTTAATAGTCCTCATGAATGGAATGGCAATGTTATCAAATTCAAATTCAAGTATCGAGTAACGAGTAACCAAAAAATCCGTTACATTGATAAAAAATTTGCAAAGCGTTACCGTTACATTGATACATTTGAAAATCTTCCAGGCGTTACCGTTACTCGTTACTTTTGTAACGTTCGTTACGTAACGTCGTTACATGTAACCCGTTACTGCCCATCTCTGACTGTGTGTCATGAAATTATGCAACAATGTGTTTTTAAAATAACTTTCTAATGATTGATGCTATTGAATTGTAATTTTTATTGATGATTTGTATGCATTATATACATAATCTGTGACATTTTCAATTTTCTCTCTCTCTCTCTCTCTCTCTCTCTCTCTCTCTCTCTCTCTCGATATATATATATATATATATATATATATAAATATAAATTTGCATATTGAATTCCAAATTTAGTGAAATCTTTTATCGCTATTCATCATCTGAATTTCTATTTCTTGATCTCTTTGAAGAATTCCATCAAAAGCATATAAATAAGCTTTATTCTTATGAAGTGAAAACTATTGCATTAAATGTATGCACAAAGAATTTTCTTTGGCTTCTTCACCACAATAAATATATGCACGGTATTACGTATGCATACATTTATTGCACGAGGTTCATATTAAAATATGTATGAACTTCTACGTGTGAAGCAGTGCCTCGAAAGAATAATTTAAAATGTAGATTTAAACGTATTTCTAGTCGGCTGTTTTCATACGTCTAATTTATTTTAGGTCTTATTTAGACTTCGTTTATACGTCAATAATTCCTAGGTGACAGACATAACGGATATATGGTCAAACACGAGAAAACCTGCGGATTTGGAAAGCGAAATAAAACCACTGGATTTACTTACATAAATCCTACGTTAAGCGATTCCATTTTCTCGCGTATTCGTCTCTTTATCCGTCTAAATATGTGCGATAGCCTCTCTCTTTACCTCCGTATCTGAAATATCTTGGAATACGATCAAAATGAGGGACTCCGCGGGTTTTATATTTCAAACTAATGTACGTGTCTACCTCCGAGTCCCTTTGATTCTACAGTCAACCAATAATAAAATGATTTCTTTTGGAAATTGGGAATGAATATTGAGTTGTGTCCAAAAATACATTTGAATTCCGGATTAAGATCAATCAAATTTAATATAAAAATTGTCTAAACTTACATACAATAATAAATAAGGGAACGTTTTTACCCATTTACGCATTTTTAATCCGATTTTAAGACATTTTTTTACAAATATGTTTAAGACTCTTGTTAGGAGTCTTAAATACATTTTATCTACCCTGTCTGTCATAAGTGGTTTTGCGCATTAAATCTCCTTGTCGTTTCTTACACTGAAGGAATAATTTAAAAAAAAACAAAAAAAGACTTGAGCATGGAACTAATCCGCGTAATCACTCTACAGGGTGTCCCGTAAGTCTGGACCCATAGGGAAAAATAATAAAATTACAAAATAGTCCAAAAATTTATTACATAATCTGTTCAAAGTGTCCGCCGTTGTGTCGCACACATAGTTGAAGACGCAATCTCCACTGCGACAGCACTTTCTGAATCACAGTCGCAGAAATTTCTTGACACGCCTCCACAATGCGTGCTTTAAGGTGGAAAATGTTCTGAAGTTTGACCACCTACACTTTGGCTTTCAAGTGGCCCCACAAATAAAAATCATAAAAAATAATAAAAAAATAATAATAATAAAATAATAATAATAACAATAAAAAATATATTATAAATCCCTATGGGTCCAGACTTACGGGACACCCTGTACAGTATATTAATGTGCTTCGGAGTGACGTCACACCTGCCATAAAAACAAAATAGGATCTGCGCGGGTCTTTCGCCAAAAACTTGGAAGCACGAACTCAGTCAATCAAAAAAAACAAATAATAATAATAATTTGTTGCGTTTTCTAAGTTTGTAAATGTAATTGCTTGAATTGACTAAATCTTTTCCCAAACGATTCTCGAATAAAGGGAGGAAGTCGCTTTTATTGTTTTTATTATTTATTAATTTTATTAGTCGTTTTTATTATGTAACGTTTCGTCTCTGCGCTTCGGACATTATCAAAGAAAAAAAATAATTAATTCGATAAACTATATAAACTGTACATATAAAAAGGAGTGTGAAGGATTATCATTATTAAAAAAATAAATAAAATTTGGTGGCGCAAATCTAAAATAAAACCAAAAATATTTAGGAAAAAATTCGTTTAATTAAATTTTATATTAATTTCTACTTTATTCTTTTTTATTAATAACAATTTTGTTAATTTACTTTCATTATAATAAATTATTATTAGCCTTGAATAAAATTTTGAAATTATTAAAAATATCGTTAATCGGGACATTACGAGTATGATGAGCAGTTTTAAGGTGTTCATGCATTTTACTGGGCTCATACTCGTGTGTGTGTGTGTGTGTTCAACTATTCTGTCGTGACAAGTATAAGAAGAGTTACATCCATCTTCCGAACAATCAAATTGGTACGGAACATTGTTAGTTTCACTGTCACTAGTCCCCTTTAGTATAAAAATTGTGACTAATTTTTTTGGTTTGTAGCAAGTTCTTATAATAAAATTAATAATTTTTGTATTGTTTACAAATTTAACGTCATCTCTCGAAATCTTTGTAATTTTCAACTCTTCAGTTTTAAGTCTATCCACAATTTCTGATTTATAATAAATAATAAATTATCTTTTTTGTTCGATTCATTATTTACATTAAAACTTTATTTAGTTTAACTTATTTAATAAGTTTTCAATGAAGTGGTTCACGTTTTCATTCCTTTCGAGGGTGACAAAGGTATTGTCAACGTAATATATATGATAAATACAAATTAGGATTATGTACGTACAGTAGTAATTATTTTCTTTCAGAATTTGATGGGTGTAGGCAATGCGGCGACGGTCTCCGGAACCTTTCAGGAGTGGTAAAGTTCGTAGATAATCCCCTCGTGGAACGATGATAATTAACCGCATTTTAGGCGATCAGTTTAGTACTTATTCATTATTCACGCGCAATTAATACATTTTTGGATTTAATTAATACATTTTATCTCATTTTTAATATTTTATGTAATTCTTTATTTCTTTCCTTCTCTTTTGTACTCCAATACTTGAAGAAAATTGAAAAGGTGATCAGTAGTCAGTTTCAAACCGAACACCATTCAACTCATTCTCTTAGTTTTCTCTACCACGCTGAAGACGAGGTATAGCAGATGTTTGGTCGTCATAATAGTGAAATGTTGTAGTGCCCTTCTATGGGAGATGACGTTCTAAACTTCTAAAGCGTAATCACTGACGTAAACCTGAACAGAATTTAAATTTTTTTTTAGAAATGGGAAAAGTGTTAAAAGGCGTCCGACGTTGTCTACCGTACTCAGATAAACCACACGTAAGTCTTGGAAAAGTTAATTAAGTTGTTGATACTTCCTCATAGTGCTTCGTTGTCATTTTCCCATGTTTGGCGGTCGTTTCCTTTTGACAATGGACCCATTTTTTATGACTGACTATATAAAGGTCGGAAGGTCGGAATCTCGGAGGATGTATTCTTTACAATTTTTTTAAAGCTGTATTTTACAATTCTTCAATTAGTATCTCTCTCTCTCTAAAAATTATATATATATATATATATATATATATATATATATATATACAGTATATACACTCTGTATAACTGAGAGACTTTACATCTTGTACGATGTCGTAAATGTGGTACTGAAACAGGCCGGATAATGAAATACAAAAAGCAGTGACATTCCGCTCCCAATCTGTGATCCGTTTTCAGGCAGGAATAGACTGTTGAAAGCATTTACTGTCTTTATATAGGCAAACAAGTGGGCGGAGCCAAATTTATTAGAAGAAGGTTCATTTCTCGCCGGAGACAACAAATGAAGACAAACACCAACGATGAGATAAGGGAAACCTCATTGCAGTCAAATAAAATCATAAAAAGAGACGAAAATAAAGTTAAGACAAAGTAAAAAGTCTGTAATTTAAATAAATTTTTAAGATGTGGAGTATTAACAATAATAATAATAATAATAATATTTTTGTTATTATTATTATTTTGTTATTAGTATTATTGTTATTATTATTAGTTTTGGCTCCTCTTGTCGGGTGAGACAAGGCTCCTTGCTCTCCCCTATGCTGTTTAATGTGTATACTGACGGATTAATTGTTTCACTTAATGAGGCAACAGTGGGATGTTGTATAGATAACACAAGGATAAATAACTTAGTTTATGCCGATGATATGGTGTTAATAAGTCCCTCTGTTAAAGGTCTGGATCGGCTACTAAAAGTCTGCGAAGTGTATTCGCAGAAACATGATATTCTTTTTAATGTTACAAAAACTAAGGTTATGCAATTTCATCCTAAAAGCTGTAATCAGCCAGCGGCGCTAGGACAGTTTGCCTACGGACAATTTGCCTACGGACAGTTTGCCTACGGACAGTTTGCCTACGGACAGTTTGCCTACTGGACAGTTTGCCTACTGGACATTATGCCTATGGACACCATGCCTATGTGGTATATTTATCCTTACCTTATTTAACTTATTTAACTTATTTAACTTCAGATTCATGCAAAAGAATTAATTCAAAATTAAAATGTGTTGTTGCCCTTAATAGCATAAATGTCTGAAAATATATCAAGTAAGAAAGGGAAACAGAAGTTTTCACATAATGGATATTTGTATGTGTTTGATAAATGTAGCAAGCGCGACCCTTCGTTACTTTTTTGGCGGTGCGAGCAAAAGAGTCAGTGTATTATAAGGTGTGTATATATAATATGGGTACTTTTCCGTTATCTGCCCCCTTGACGATTGGTTAGGTTAAGTCGTGATATTTTCGTTAAAACTAACGAAAATATCACGACTTAACCTAACCAATCGTCAATGGCGTACAGTTGACCTAACCGGGCAGTGACGATTGGTTAGGTTAAGTTGTGATATTTTTGATAGTTTTAATGAAAATATCATGACTGAACCTAACCAATCGTCAATGGGGCAGATAACGGAAAAGTACCCATATTATATATACACCTTATAATACACTGACTCTTTTGCTCGCACCGCCAAAAAAGTAACGAAGGGTCGCGCTTGCTACATTTATCAAACACATACAAATATCCATTATGTGAAAACTTCTGTTTCCCTTTCTTACTTGATATATTTTCAGACATTTATGCTATTAAGGGCAACAACACATTTTAATTTTGAATTAATTCTTTTGCATGAATCTGAAGTTAAATAAGTTAAATAAGTTAAATAAGGTAAGGATAAATATACCACATAGGCATGGTGTCCATAGGCATAATGTCCAGTAGGCAAACTGTCCAGTAGGCAAACTGTCCAGTAGGCAAACTGTCCAGTAGGCAAACTGTCCGTAGGCAAACTGTCCAGTAGGCAAACTGTCCGTAGGCAAACTGTCCGTAGGCAAACTGTCCGTATGCAAACTGTCCGGCCACGTCAGCCAGCGGACATTAGGTTTAAAATAAAAGGTGAAGTAATTGAGGAAGTACAAGAGTTTAAGTATTTGGGTCAAACTATTACCAGCTCCTTGAGTGATGACTCGGATATAAGAAAACAATCTCGAAGCCTTTGTGCTAAAGCGAATATGACTATAAGGAACTTTCGGTTCTGTACAGGTGAAGCTAAAGACACTCTCTTTCGTACTTTCTGCAGTAATATATACGGACAGCAACTCTGGGTGAATTATAAAAAAGGTTCTGGCAGAACTCTAAATTTGCTGTACCACAGGTCTTTTAGACTCTTACATAAATTACCCCCGAGATGCTTAGCTTCGCAAATGTTTACTACCCGCAATGTCCCGAGCTTCCCGGAGGTAACAAAACGTGCTCAATACAGTCTTATGCAAAGAATTAAAAAATCAACCAACCCGATTATCCAAGCTATCAATGAGTGCTGCCGTTTACCCTCTAAGCTATGGACTTCTTGGTACGAAAACATCTGTCTGTAGCTCCACTTAACTTTGACATTACTGTTACCTTACCTTACCTTACAAAGGTTTCGCGCGACGACTCCTCATCTCGCGAAGGTCAAGCTTGTCGCCCTTCCTCTCGAGTTGGCCTGGTGAAGTAGTGAGTTGGTTTCTTGTGCTCTCCACCTCACATAGCCAGGTACGTCCGGCTCATCGGGGATTGTTCTGAGCCACGCGTATAGTCTTCTTTTGAAGATGTCCACTGCAACTCCCTCGTGTTTCTTAGGTCTTTGGGCAACTGATCAAACAGTTTTGGTCCTCTCACTACAAAACTATTTTCTTTCAAGGTTAAGGATGTCCCCTGTCTCGCCTTCAATTTGGGAATACAACACAGTCTACCGTTTCTAACCTCCACCGTTGTTTGGGGAGTTATAGGGTTTAGAGTAAGATTAGGGACTAGTTTCTCCATTATTTTCCAAGTGTAAATAATGGTGTATCTCTCTCTTCTCCTTTCCAGTGAATATAGGTCTAGTTCGCGTAACCTTTCCCAGTAATTTAGTTCTTTGCACCCATTGATCTTGGCTGTGAAGCTTCTATGGATCCCTTCCAGCTGTCTAATGTCTTCTTTTTTATATGGGGACGTTAGAACCGAGCAGTATTCCAATTTGGGTATGATTAGGGTTTTCAGTAGAGGAATCATTACATTCATATCCCTTCGCTTAAAGGTTCTTATTTTGTGTTTCAAATTTCGCATCGTCTGTCATTACAACCCCTAAATCTTTTGCGCTGGAATTTCTCTGAATTTCCTGTCCATTTGGGGTATAATATTCCATGGATTTTAGGTCTTCCCTTTTTCCGTACCGTAGTAGCTGAAATTTCCCGGTGTTAAACTTCATATTGTTGTCTTCCGTCCATTTGTAGATTCTGTTCATGTCGGTTTGTAGAGATCCTCTCCCTTCTGGGTTTCTTATTTTTCTACTGATCTTTGTGTCATCCAAAAAGGATGTTACTGTGCTGTCTGGTAACGTCCTCATCTATGTCAGTTAGCATGATTATGAAGAGTAGTGGAGCTAATACTGTTCCTTGTGGTACTGAGCTCAGGACCTCTGATTCTGATGAAGATACTCCTTGTACTGTAACGACTTGCCGCCGCTCACTAAGGAAATTATATATCCATTTCCCTACTTTTCCTGTTATTCCCATATATTTCAGTTTATGTATTATGATTCCATGGTCACACTTGTCGAACGCTTTAGTAAAGTCTGTGTATAGTACATCATAGTTTTCATTACTTTCAAGGGCATCAATAATTTTGTTATAGTGTTCCATTAGTTGTGATAGGCATGATCTGCCTGACCGAAACCCGTGTTGGTTATCATTGAATTTTTTCTGAGTTTCCAAAAAGTTATAGATTTTCTGTCTAACTATTCTTTCAAATATTTTAGTGAGATGAGATGTAAGCGACATTGGCCTATAGTTTTTGGCCTCAGATCGATCTCCTCCTTTATATAGTGGGACTATGTTCGCGCTCTTCAGGATGCCCGGTATTTCTCCCGTGTCTAGTGAACGTCTCCATATCCAGTATAGGGGCTCAGCGATTGCATTCTTGCAGTTTTTGATCAGTGTGGCATTCCATTTCTCCGGTCCTGCTGCTGAGTGTGTTTTTAGTTTCCCTATGGCTTGTGTAATATCATCTGTCGTAAAGTCGAAGTCCGTTATACTTTCTCCTTGTAGTTCTTCAAAGAACGCGTTTCTATCGCATATCAATTTGTCAGTTTTTGGGATACTGAAAGATGATTCGTACTTAATATTTCAGATACTTCTGTTAGATCATCCGATAAAGCACTGTTCTAATTTTTTAAAGGTCCGATAGTCGCATGGTTTTTCGACTTTCTTTTTGCGAAATTATAGAAGTACTTTGAGTTAGCCTTTATTACTTCTATAGCGTCGTCTTCTTCTTTTTCTGTATGCTTCTCGATTAGTTCCTGTATGACGACATCGACACTTTGCAATTTATCATTTAATATTTTTCTGATGTTGTTATCTTTACAATAACTTAATTTTGCAATCACTCTTTTTCTCTTTCGAAACAATGCCCTCTTTTGTCTCTCGAACCTGCTTCTCTTTCCTCTTCGTTGTATCTTTGGGACATGTTTTTCCACACTTTCTAACGTCTTCTCCTCTAACGTCATTAGCATCTCCTCCGTTGTCTTGGCCTCGAAAATAGTTTTCCAATCTATTACTTCCATGCTGGATGTAACATCTTCCCAGTTTATAGCTTTGGAGTGAAAATTAAAAATTTCGAATTTGCTTCTTTCTGTTGTGCGTGTTCTTTCCTTTCCTGTTGCCTTTATATTAGTTGTTATTTCAATGATGTTGTGGTCCGATATCATAGTTGGGGATATTTCTACATTATCAATTAGGTTACTGTTGTTTGTGAATACCAAATCTAGGCAGTTGTTTTTTCTTGTGTTTTCTGTTATTTCTTGCGTTAACATAAATTCATCAGCTAGAGCTAGTAGCATTTTTACCTGCTCCTGGTCTTCTTGTGCCCCCCTTGTCCTGGTGTATACATATATTTTTTCCTATCCTTTTATATTTCATGAATGGGAAATTAAAATCACCACAGAGAAAAATATTTGGGGTTGGAGAGTGTAGATCTTTTACCAAGTTTCTTACCTCTGTAATGGAATCTGAAAATTTTGAGGGTGGCGTGTTTGGGGGTCTGTACATTGCAATTAGTACCATATTTAATTTTTCAATTTTTGCTGCTACACATTCTACGTAGCTGTTTGAGGTACTTATAGCCACTTCTGCTATGTGCCTTTCGCGTGTGTAAATAACACAGCCCCCTTTACGTCTCACTGTTCTGTCGGCTCGGAGGATGTTATAGTTGTCAATTTGTATTTCTTTTTTGTCAATACAGGATTCACAATTTTCACAGTTCGCCTGGCAGTCCTTTAGATGAGTTTCCGTGAGGCATGCAAAGTCTGCTCCGGCTTCTTGCACGAGTCCTTTCAGGTATAAAACTTTGTTCGTGAAATGGTTTGATTTAAGATCCTGAATGTTGGCTAGGATTATTTTAATTTTTTCTCTTTCGTTTACTCATACAGGTGGTTCCGATTTGTTTTCCAATGATAGTGCCGGTTTCGTTGCCTTGTGGTCCTCCGAGAATTTACCTCTTTTTATCTTTGTCGTACCTGCTGTCCCGATAACGCATGAAGTGCCTTTGTTCGTACATTCTGTCCGGCTCTCGGATTCCTATATTTGTCAGCTAATCAATTGTTCTAATCAATTGTGTATATTTTTATCCTTAGTATGTGAACTGTCATTGTATAAATAATATTTGTCATATGGACTATAATCTGCCAATAAACCTTTTCATTTTCATTTTCAATAATAATAATAATAATAATAATAATAATTTATTAATTAATTTATTTATTGTTCTATTGATACTTGTACCAGGAACATGCAATAGATGTAATAAGCAATATTACATCGATCAATGGATCATACTGAATAGATCAATAAAGTATTTTTTTATACATTTTTTTATATCTTCGTTCATCATAAGGCCCAGTTACAGTATATAGCGAGGGTAAGGGGAAATTATAACATCTTAAAATTAGTTTATTATGGAGTAATATAGAAATGTAAAAGGAAGTAGAAGAGGGAGCGAACAATTAAATTTTAGGCTAAGTCCCTCCAGTCAATTAATTCCCTTCTAAATCATCTTTTATATTCTCCTAAATTCTGATCACATTAGACGATTTTTTATAGGTATTAAAGCTGAAGGGATTGCACAAAGTTGGGTGAAATCAATGATACTGAATTATTATTAATACAAACGATAATTTATTTTAAAACCATAATAATAATAATAATAATAATAATAATTGTACGTAACATTATAGAGTTAGTTGGTTTTCACTATTTAATATAACAAATTCTACTTCTTTAATAAAAAAAAATTCATTAAAAGAAAGTTAAGGCCATTAACTAATTTAAAAAATAATAAATAATCAAATGGTTTATAATCATGAACAAATTAAATAATTAAATTAAATTACATTAAATTAAATAGTATCCGTGATGAGCATTTTGTAAAAATATTACAGTGAGATTTTTTGTTAATCTTTAAATTAACTGAAATTAATAAATTTAAGCTAACTCAACTCATCCTAAAAGATTTTTAAATCTAAATTAAGAGAAAAGATTTAAGATGTAAGAATAAATAAAAAATATAATAGGGTCTCGAAGCGGTGTAAGTAAATTTGTAGATTCAAATTACAAGAGTAAAAGTATTGAAGAACTGACAAGCATAAATAATACCTCAGAAACACTCGCAATTAAAATGTTTATTCATAACAATCAGTATTCAATTTTAGTCATTTATCGACCACCAACGACGACCATCGTACCAACTTTTATTACAAATATCGATAGAATTCTAACCTCCAATTATATTGGTAACAATTGCGTTATTGCACGAGATTTAAATATTAATCTCGCAAAAGAACATTCCAATAATAACGCAAGCATCCTTCGCAACATCATCACTAAAAGTGGATTTAAATTGGCTATTACAAAGCCAACTAGACTTTACAGTGACATTAGAAATTCGACTTTGCTAGATCAGATCTGGGTGCGATCCCCGCTTGACTGCATTTCGGGTATAATTGCATTAAATATCACAAATCACTTGACTACGTACACCATGCTTATCACCCGTTTCTTAACAAATGAAACTATAAAAGTTGGCGCTTGACCTTACAGCTATAATAACAAATTAAAGTTCCTGAGAAAAACAACAGCCTTTCACTAGACTAGAATAATTGAAAGTAACCATGACACTGGAATAAAATTTCAAGAATTCTCAGACAGCATGGTCTCAAACACACTTCTCCCACTATTCCTCACTACAAATACATGCATCTTACATACTACACAATTTTTTCAAAATTTAAAAAAAAAATGGCATTGACCTCAAGTCTCCTGGAAGTGGACCATAAATGTCCCTACTTCTGGTTTCCCCGCTGCCGTTACTGGGAACGCAGACCCGGGCAGTGGAGCTGGTTCTGCTGTTGCCCATTCAAGATGTTCTGGGTCGCTGCCTGATTCACTATTCATAAACTTCTGCAACATTCGTCGCCTCTCAAATTTTCAATCTGTTGAACACTCTTCTCCTCCTCAAAACCTCACCTTCTCTTCCTCATTGAAATTCAGGAGTCTGGGATGACTGACACAACCCCTTTTCTGTACCCTCCTACTTTCTTTTTACTCAATTTCACTACAAAGGTGGATGTTGCGTATATGTACGCAATGACCTAACTTGGTCTCGAATTCCCGAACTTGAATCCTCCGAATTCTATACCCTCTGGCTGCAGCTTATATGCCAATCTCAAACTAAATATGATACATCTGCGCTGTCTACCTTTCACCAAATTCTACTGACTATCCAACATTCTTTGATTACCTCACTTCCAAAGTGGAATACATTCTATCCCACTCTCCTTTTGCTGAAATCTCCAGTTTAGGAGATTTCAATGTTAACCACCACCACCATAGGCTTTCCTTCCATTTCACTGACATCTCTGGTGATCTAGCTTACAATTTCTTTATCTGAATGACCTAGCAGATGCTACAGCACCCGACTCGTATCTATGATCGCCTTGAAGATAGGCCAACCATTCTAGATTTATTTCTCACTCCTCATCCTTCTTCTTACTCTGTGAAACTTTTCCTCCGTTGGGCTCCTCCGACCACAATCTTATATCTGTTTCCTGTTATATCACTCCAATTCAGCCTTTGGATACTCCCAAGAGGATACGCCTTTGACACTTTGGCGTCGTTGATTGGAAGGTCCTTAGACAGTACTTCTTTCATTTCCCATGAAATGATTACTGTTCCGTGACCGGGGCCCCTCCGAGCGCTGAGCGCATCACGGAAGTGATTCTCTCGGGCATGGAGGTGTACGTTCCATATTTTATTCCTACTACTAATGCAAAAAACCTTGGTTTAACTTTGTTTGTTCTAATGCTACCCGCAACAGAGAGGAGGCTTTCAGAAGGTACCGTCGCCATTCAACTCCTGACTCTCACTTAGCTTATATTTCTGCCCGGAATCGTGCAAAATTTGTTCTTCGAATCACCAAGAATTCCTGCAACAGACAAAAATGTGAAAGTCTATTCAATTCTAATTCTTCTCATTCTTTCTAGAATCTAGCCAAGAACCTCTCCATCGACTTTACCCCTTCTTTCCCTCCTTTTTTCCATTCCGACGGCTCAGTCGCCGGCTCTTCTCCTGATAAAGCTGAATTCTCCGTTCAAACTTTCGCCTCCAACTCAACCATGGACGATTCCGGTGCTGTTCCACCATCTCCTCCTCCCTCTGACTTAATTATGTCTGAAATTAGAGTCTCTTCCAAAGATGTCTTTTGTGTCCTATCTGGGTTCAACTCTAAGAAGGGGTACGGTCCTGATGGTTTCCCTCCTATTGTTCTCAAGAACTGTACTTCTGTGCTGATACTGTGCTCAGGTAAACTCTATCGTCTTTCTCTTTCATCTGGTACCTTTCCTTCCTCCTAGAATTTCGCTTTCATTCAGCCTGTCCCAAAAAGGGGCGACCGTTTTCAGCCCTCCAACTATCATCCAATTGCTTTGATTTCTTTTCTTTCTGAAGTTTTTGAATCTATCCTTAATAGGAAGATTTTTAAACACCTTTTTCTCACAATCTTCTTTGAGATCGTCAGTTTGGGTCCCGCAAGGGACGCTCTACTGACGATCTTCTTACATATCTCTGACTCTTGGTCATCCTCCTTTAGGGATTTCGGTGAAACCTTTGCTATTGCGTTAAACATATCAAAAACTTTTGATGGACTCTGTGACAAATACTTAATTTCCAAACTGCCCTCCTTTCTATCTTTCCATCTGTACCTTCATCTCTGATTTCCTTTCTGACCGATCTATAGCTGCGGTTCACTCACTCGTTTCCTTTTATTTTTCAGTCTTTTATCTACTCAACCGTTCAACTCTGGAACAATCTTCCTCAATCCATTTTTTTCCCTGTCTGTGCAATTAGAAAATGTGTATAAATGTACTTGTGCTAATAAACTTTTATTGAGCCTGACAAAGTCATCTCATACGATTATTACGACAAAACATATTAAAACAAACAGATTAGTGCCTCTGTTACCTTTGTGCTTTACAGGTTTACTGATACATGGTGTTTTGCCGGATACAATGTTATCCGTTGTTTTGGTGCCAGTACTAAAAGATAAAAAGGGTAAAATCAACAGTAAAGATAACTATAGGCCAATAGCCTTGGCTAGTGTTATGTCTAAGGTGTTTGAATATATACTCATTAATAGAGTTGAATGTTACCTGTATACAAGTGATAACCAATTTGGTTTCAAAAAGAACCACAGTACTGATATGTGTGTGTGCATTCCTTGAAGGAAATGATCTGTAAATACCACACGCTAGATGCTAATGTATTTTTGTGTTTCCTGGATGCCTCCAAGGCATTTGATCGTGTTAATCATGACAACTTATTCATGAAACTTGTAAATCATAATGTACCTGGTTACTTGGTCCGTATATTAATAGTCTCGTATAATCACCAGACAATGATTGTCAGATGGGGTGGGTTAATTCAGAGCCATTCTCTGTGACCAATGGTGTCAGGCAGGGAGGGATATTATCCACCTACTTATTCAGTGTTTATATGGATAATCTATCTGTTGTGCTGAACACCTGTAAAATAGGCTGCTATATTGGTACAATGATTGTTAATCATCTGATGTATGCAAATGATCTAGTTCTTATTTTTCCATCTGTAAAAGTGCTCAGCACACTTTTGAAGGTGTGTGAAAGGTATGGGAAGGATAACGACATAAAATATAATCTTGCTAAAAGTCATGGTATGATTATGAGGACCAAGGCCTATAAATAGTATATAAAATTTCCTGAATTTCAATTGAATGGTATGGTGCTGTCAGAAGTAACTCAGACTAAGTATCTTGGCCACATACTAACTGATAAAATATCACAGTCAACTGAAAGACTAAGGCAATGTAGACAATTATATGATCAGGGAAATACTTTGGTTAGAAAATTTCATGTATGTTCATTAGATGTTAAGTTGATTTTGTTCAAAACTTTTGTACTTCAATGTATACAGTTTATTTGTGGTGGAACTATAGGATGTATAATTTGAGAGAATTATATGTTGCATATAATAATATTTTTAGGAGTTTATTAAGAACTCCAAGATTTATAAATGGTGCTCCTTCTAGTGTCAGTACGCTGTTTGTAGTCAATAAGGTGCCTAACTGTGCCAGTGTCATTCGCAATTTTGTATTTAGATTTATCACTGGGCTTGGTGAGTCACTCAATAAAATAATAGAAGCCATGGTTAGTGGACTGGTCTCCGATATATTCTATAAATCTCAAATCTGGAAGCATTGACCTAGGCAATTGTACGTTCATTATGCACAGCGATTCACTGGCCTACTTAGTCAGTGCTCCAGACAACTATCGCTTAATCTTCTATGGACCTCTTATATAATGTTTGTACCTGTTGAGTCTGAAATAAAGTGTTTGTTTGTCCAATAAAAATTGGGAATACTACTTCTAAATTCCACGTACATTGTACAACATATCAAATTCAAAATATCAAGATTTATCTTCGTATTATTTAAACTAAAAAAGACTCCCTCAAACCCACTCTTTACTAGTGCATGGTGAAATTATGAGGAAAATTAATCATTTCCCATCATTTTCTAAAAATATTTTTTGATTAAATAATGATTAAATTCGAACAAATTATTAACTGATTAACTGATTAATCAGAACCCTGCCCTTCTCCTTACCCTATATTACTCTATTTCTTCATTTATCCACATTTATTATATTGCATTACAACATGGGGTAGCTTAAAGAAATGTATAAAACATCCTTTGGAAGTAATTCCTAAAAATATTTGTGAACGCTCTTGGATAATGACAGCGGGTAAAGTCACCCAATGTTTCAAAGAGCTAAATATTTTAAAACTAAATGACATACAAATTCAATATTGCCGTCAGTATGTTCAAACTTATCAATAAAAATCAATATACATCACCCATTCAAAGTGCAATTAACACCCATCGTTATAACAGCAGAGTGGCCAGTGATTTTGTATAGAAACTTAACTATACAATAGAAACTCTCTTTCAAAGGAGGAGATGTATGGAGTGCAATTCCCACGTATATCAGGCAGGCTTCGTCACTAAATGTATTTCGCAAATCACTGAAAGAGCACCTCATTACCTCCTAATAAGCTATAAGTTCACTACCGCCATTTTAACTGTAGGAACGAAGTTCCCACTTTATAATCAACTATTTAAAATATGATAATTTCATTAAACACTTTTAATTTCGTAATTTAGTCTATTCTTTATTATTAAGCATCATTTATTTTTTACTAAATATACAATAATTTAAAATTATGTAACATTTTGTAAATTTTATATTGTATTTTTTATTATTATTACTGTTATTATTATATCATTATTATTATTATTATTATTAGTTATTACTATTACTGTCACTTGCCACTTTCACTATTTTTAAGTAATAAATACACTAAATGCCATTAATTTTGCTTAAAAAAACCTCCATGGTCCCGCATATTTACATGAGACTACTGTGAATATATTAATGTCATCAAATATCTAAAAATTGTAAAACTCTCACTTTTAATCTTTTCTGAATAAAGTTTTTTGAATTTTAATTTGGATAAATAATTAATTGAAGAATTCATTCGATAACTGAAAAGTTATTGAGTGGATGAAAATTGAAATTTACAAAAATGTAAAAAATTAAAATTAATTTATTAAAATGATTAAAGTTAGTGTAAGTTATTAAGAACTTAAGAAATAAAAAAAAAAAAATTAAGATCATTTACTAAATGAAGGATTTCCTTAAAATTACTGATACGTTATATATATATATATATAATATTATACACCTTTGGTAACCTTTGTTAGCTTCCGCCGAATTGTTCATTCTGACGAAGGTCAAGCTTTCACTCCACTTAACGTGGAATCCGAACCACGCCCCACGAGCAGCCAGCGTATTAACCACTAGGCCACCCAGGGTACCCATTCATCTACCAACCACTTTCTTTAGTGGTGAAAGGATGAACAGCTGGGTTTTGCTGCGCGCAGCCTGCTGTCATCGGTCTCGATCCCGGGGCCGATGGATTCATAGTCAGCGACGCTAAACACTACACCACGAGGCGCATATATACACACACAGATATATATATATATATATATATATATATATACACACACACACACACACACACACCAGAAGATGTATCGAGAGCTATAGGACAAATGAAATCACGTTCAGCTGCAGGTCTGGACAAATGGAACGCACTATTAATTAAAAACTGTAAAAATGAATAGCTACACCCTTATACTGGATATGGAGAAGATCCCTAAACACTGGGGAAATACCGAGCATCTTGAAACAACGGTGTCCCTATATAAGGGAGGGGATAGATCTCAAGCAAAGAACTATAGACCAGTGTCATTGACGTCCCACCTCACCAAAGTATTTGAAAGAATAGTTAGAGAGAAATCTTTGACTTCATGGAGACACTGGAAAGATTCAACGAAAATCAGCATGGATTCTGATCAGGAAGATCATGCCTATCACAACTTATAGATCATTATAACAATATCCTAGATGCACTTCAAGGCAATGAAAACTATGATATCATATACACGGATTTGCTAAAGCTTTCGACAAATGCGATCATGATATAATAGCACATAAATGAAACATATGGGATAACAGGCAAAGTGGGAAAATGGATCTAAACTTCCTCAGAGAACGACTACAGGTCGTCAAATTTAAGGTGTATCTTCATCAGAATCAGAAGTACGCAGCTCAGTACCACACGGGAGTGCTGGCCCCCACTCCTGTTCATTATCATGCTAACAGACATGCTAAACATGTTGCTGTTTACGGTGGAGTAAACAGCAACTGTATAGTGACATCATTTGCGGACGATACAAAGATCAGCAGAAAAATCAGTGAAGCAAATGAAGTGGAGGCCTTGCAGAGGGACACGAACAAATTATACAAATGGTCAGAAGACAACAAGATGACATTTAACATCGAGAAATTTCAGCTCTTGAGAATGTTAGAAATGAGGAACTGAAACAGACTGCATATTATGCTCCAGATAGACAAGAAATTCAGAGAAGCACGAAAGCGGTCGACTTGGAGGTAATAATGACCGATGATGCTAAATTCGAGACACAAAATCAGATAGCAATAAACAAAGCAAAAAGAGTCGCGGGGCAGGTACTAAGAACGTTCAAAAAGAGGACAAGACAGTAATGATTCCCCTGCTGAGAACACCGATCATACCAAAACTTGAATACTGCTCAGTGCTCAGTTTGATGTTCCCATATAAAAAGGAAGAAATTAATAACCTAGAAGAAACGCAGAGACATTTCACAGCCAAGATTGATGGCTGCAAAGAACTCAACTACTGGGAAAGACTACGTAAACTAAATCTTTACTCCCTAGAAAGAAGAAAGGAGAGGTACACCATAATCTACATATGGAAAATGATCGAAAAACTGGTATCAAACCTCAAACTAAACCCAATTACCATCCAAACAACGCTGGAAAATAGGAAAGGCAGAATGTGTAGTGTTCCCAAATTAAAGGCCCGACAAGGAACCTCCTCCTCAACTCTGAAGGAAAATAGCTTGGTTGTCAGGGGGCCAAGACTTTTTTACCAGCTTCCAAAGGACCTTAGAAACGTTACAGGGGTCAAAGTTGAAGTCTTCAAGAGAAGACTAGATGTCTGGCTCGTACCAGATGAGCCGGGTGTACCTGGCTATGTGCGGTGGAGAGCGCAAGAGAGCAGCTCGCTCCTCCACCAAGCCAGGACTAGAAGCGGGGCCACCAGCTTGACCCTCGTGTGAAGAGAGACGACGCACGGAACCCAAACGAAGAGGTTAACGATTACGAGGTGTATATATTATATATATATATATATATAAATTTTCGAAAGTGAATCTTTGAACTGATTATGGTTATTTAAAAGTTAAATATGTCAATTAAATATTTAAAAGGTGAACAAAAGAAAAGTATTGATAAGAGAGAAAAAGAGAGAACTGAAACACATCAAAAAAGTATAAAGGATAAAAGGATATAACAAAATTCATTTATTTCCTATCTAATTTAAATACTTAAAATACTTTTATTACTATTAATTATTACTGTTATTATTATTATTACTATTAAGTATTACTATTATTATTATTATTACTATTAACATACTTTTATTATTGTTTTTAAGTTTCCAAGGTGTGTGTGTATATATATATATATATATATATATATATATACAGTATATATATATATATACATACACACAGTTGTATAGATTGCAAAGTTAATTTAAATGAAAGAAAGTTGACGGGTCATTTTCTTTTTAATAAGGTCATTAATATATGGGTTAGGAAAAATATAGTTTTTATTATTAGAAATAAGTGGACAAAAATTAACTTGGCAAATAATTTAATTTTACTTCAATGTTTGTGAAGAGAAATAATATCACGTTTCCGGTTTTGGACATCGGCGCTTTTTACAACTTATTTTTTATTCTCATAATTTCTATTCACGAATCTCGCAAATGTTTTAAACCTTTAAATTATTAATTATTATTATTATTATTATTATTATTATTATTATTATTTTTATTATTATTATGTAAATAAATTAATAGTTTAAATAAAATAAAGTAATAAATTTAAAAATTTTATTTACATTTTTCCGGTTTGCAGTTTTCCGAGAATTGCTCTTCACATTTCTTGATTTCAGTTTTAGTTACACACACACACACACACACACATATATATATATATATATATATATATATATATACACAGACCGCAATAAACTCGTGTGTGTGCGTGTGTATAATATATATATATATATATATATATATATATATACACACGGTGAACCAAAAGTAGGTGGACAGTTGGTTGAATACGGTTTGTGTTATATTATATTATAACTATGGTGTTCATTATAACTATGGTGTTTGTGTTTTATTATATTAAATATTATAACTAAATTTATTTAAATTTTATTTTGTATTATAGTATACAAAAAAATTAAATATGTATTCTCAAAATAAACGTTATCATTTACTGTCCACCTACATTTGGTTCACCCTATATATACACAAGTATATTGCGGTTTCCAACATCGTTTGCATATTGTACGCATGCTCTTACATTTTTGTCATGTTGCAGTGCATAAATGGAATATACAAAGATTAAGGCATAGGTTGAAATAATACTTCATAATCCGATTAGGGTATCGCAATTCAATTACATTAAGGCATAGCGGTCCCAGTTCTTCATCCAAGAAACGTGTCGGATCATATATACTCGTGTGTGTATATATATAATATATATATATATATATAAACCCACGAAATAAAGTATCCAGGCAGTAAATGGCTCAAAACAAAAAGATAGTCTATTATTTTATATTTTGATATTATTTTATATTTTGATATTATTATTATTCTTATTATTATTATCTATTATTAATTGCAATTAAAAATTCTTATCGTAAAATGTAAAATATTAAAGCTTAAAATACAAAAATTAATTTCAAATCAATATTATGATTATTTTATAAATAACTTGGAAAAAAACATTAGAAATATAATAATAATAATAATAATAATAATAATAATAATAATAATTCAGAGCATAAATATCGACTTACGATATATATATATATATATATATATATATATATATATATATATATATATATATATTAAGAACAACGAATATCAATTGGCTAATCTGAAAGTGAATCATTTAAAATATAAAAATCAATGAATATCAACTTATATAACCTATAACAACCTATAATATAATTATAGGAGCGTATATTAAAGTATGGTTTCACACTTACATTCCTATATATTCTTAATATTCCAATCAATATATTCACTAATAATAATAGTGAATAGTAAGTAATAGTTCAGATTTCCAATTTCTTGTTAAGACGTACTATTAGGAAAATTCTACAAACAGGATAAAAGATGTTAGAAATTTTTTATTGCCTAATAGCATTGACGAAGGTTCGAACCCTCATAAAATGTAAATAGGATCTACGGATCTACAGAAGCTAAGGCTAACAAAGACCCTAAGATCCACTCTAAGGTTAGTCCGAGAGAAAGGAAAGAGGAGGTGGTTAAAAGAGGAGAATAAGGGGTTAAGTAAGTAGCAAAACCTATCATTCGTGCGTTAACATTCATTCAGAAAAAGAGAAAGAAAGACTCCCCATCATCATCCGCCGGCCACTGCCGACAAGTCGAAAAATAGTCGAAGAGAATAGGAGAGGGGTGAAAGATGAAGAGACGTAAAATAAGAATGCTTACAAACCATGCAAACACAGTCTTAACTCACTGTCATACCATGTAAACTACAGACATGCAAGTAAAGAGAGTTACAGACATGCAAGTAAGGAAAGGTTAAGAAAAAAAAAAGTAGGTAAAGTTAAACAAAAAGTGGGTTAGTTTACTCTACGAGCTACATCTACATTCGTGTTAGTCTAATTTTTTTCTTTTTTTTAATAATAATTTTATTGCTGGCATCACACGCTGGCATGTCACAAACTGGCATTCATCGTCAACACTCATCCTCGACCACCACCCCCAGAGCTCCTGTCACTAATTGTTTTTTTTTATTTTAAACAAACGTTAATATTTTTAAAATGCCTATCTAGACGGTTCTTAAACATATTAACGTTGGTAAAGTTCACGACGGGCGCGGGAAGTTATTCCATTTATCAATTACTTTAAACGTAAAGAAGTTTTTAGCGATATTAGTAATGAAACGTCTGCCACGCAACTTAAATCCGTTATTACGAGTATTGCTATTATCGAAAATGAAAAGTCCGTCAAAATTTACGTTATCGATTTTATTAACGACTTTGAAAACTTCAATAAGCTCCCCCTTTAATCTACTAGTTTCGAGTGAATGCAATTCTAACTCTTTAATCCTATATTCATAAGGCTTGTTGCGCAATGACGGAATTAGTTTCGTGGCACGACGCTGAACCCTTTCTAACCTATCAATATCCTCACGCAAATACGGGCACCAAAACTGAACGGTATTTTCTAAGTGAGGCCTGACTAGAGACTTGTAAAAGGGCAATATAATATCTTTCGATTTAAATTCGAAATTACGCGCTATGAAGCCTAACATCCTATTAGCTTTTGCGAAAGACTCCAGGCACTGGTTCCTAACTTTTAAATCCTTGGATACGCGTACGCTTAAATCTACGTCTTCGTCAACGCTCGCTAACTTTCTATTATCCATCGTGTACGTGTAATTATTGTTACGAGAACCTATATGCAAAACTTTACATTTGTTTACGTTAAATTGCATCTGCCACTTATCCGTCCACTCCATAATCCTATTTACATCGTCTTAGAGCCTATTTCTATCGTCCTCGTTAACAACCTTACCGCCTATTTTAGTATCGTCCGCGAATTTTGACACGTTACTAGTCAATCCTACATCTATGTCGTTAATGTAAATTACGAATAGCAATGGACCTAACACTGAACCCTGTGGGACACCGCTACCTACACCCAACCACCCCGATTCACTACCATTAACAACGACCCTCTGTCTCATAGCACGAAGCCATTCCTCTAAACAGTTAGCTACCTGACCGTGTATACCGTGCGCTTTAACCTTCGCAATTAATCTTCTATGCGGAACTGTATCGAACGCCTTTTTAAAATCTAAATAAATAACGTCAGCCGCTCTATGCCTATCGTATTCGCGCATTATTTCGTCATAAAATTCTAACAAATTAGTTAAACAAGACCTATGGCGTCGAAACCCATGCTGACTACTATTAATCAAATCTCGACTTTCTAAGTGATCCATGATACGATCCCTAACTACGGATTCCAAAAGTTTACCGACAAGTGACGTTAAGCTAATGGGCCTATAAATGCTAGCTACTGTGCGGTCGCCTTTTTTAAAAATGGGCGTGATGTTAGCTAATTTGAAGTCTTCAGGAATAATCCTCGTTTCGAGTGACTGATTAAAAATCTTCGTTAAAGGGCCTACAATAACCTCTTTCAAATGTCTGAGATAAAAAGCGTCAAGGCCTGGAGCCTTGCTAACTATTAGCCTATCGATACAATGCGCAATCTCACCCTCGTAAACATTTATTTCATCCAAAATAGTCTCGCTGCTAAATGGAACGATATTGTCCACATCGGGAACATTATTGACGTCTTCCACGGTAAAAACTGTCGCAAAAAAGTTATTAAAAATACCCTCCATCGCCTGAGCGTCAGAAGCGAAAGCGCCATTAGTGTCCACGAGAGGGTCTATATTATCTTTTATCGGCTTACGATTATTGACGTAGTCAAAAAACATTTTTGGATTATGTTTACTATCCACAGCTATAAGTATCTCTAAATTACGCTTCGCATTCCTAACTGATCTTTTAACCTGACGTCTAAGAGCTCGATATATCTATTAAAGTTAGCTGCCGTGCCATTGCGCTTATTAAGTCTATACCCTCTGCTACGCTCGTTTATGTTCTCGCCTATTTCCCTAGTCCACCACTTGGACCTACCATGATTTCTAGCGCGCTTGGGCCTACGAGGAATAAACTCCCTTTCAATATTCATAAAACTTTCTTTAAACGCCTGTCAATGCAAATTTGTGTCATTACCCATAAATAAGTTATCCCAGTCCACTACTCTCATCTTATCCGCAAAACTATCAAAATTGGTCCTACGAAAATCAGGGACGTCTATTAACTTACTATCCTTAGTGTTTTCGGACCTTTTCCAGTTTGTGTACCGTTTTTCATATAATTTATTTTTGCTTCTTTTCAGATAAAAAATGAGTGATCAAAAATGAGTTCTTGATAACCTAACCTAACCTAACCTAACCTTGAATAACCTAACCTAACCTAACCTAACCTAACCTTGAATAAATAATTTCAATCTAAAAATGTTTACTATGCTGTATGTAATGTACTGTAGAAAACGGTACATAAACTGGAAAACGTCCGTGTTTTCAATCAATAACTTAAACCTAAGAATTTGATGATCACTACATCCTAAACTCTCGCCTACTTCTAAACCTTCGACTATATTTTCGCCGTTCGTCATCACTACGTGTAAAATATTGTCACCTCGCGTTGGTTCTGTAACCATCTGTCGTAAAAAATTATCTTCCATGAACTCAATCAATCTCAAACCCTCCTCATTACCAGTAAAAGTATCGTAATTAACATTAGGGCAGTTAAAGTCTCCGACGATTATACTATTCCGATTGTCATAAAGTTACCAAGAAGTGAGTAAAATCTAGTATCGGTATCGAGGGGTTGAATGGGAGGTCTGTAAACAACAAAATTAAAACTAATACTACGCGCCCTAACTTCAATGCATATCGCATTAATTGCTGCCGGAAAATCTATCTTAACCTCGATAGCCCTGAGGGAATTACGAATGTGCAGCAAAACGCCGCCACCAATCCTATGTAACCTATCATTAGTAAAGAGTTTAAAACCCGGTATATCAAATTTCCCCAACAAGTCCCGAGTCACGGTATTTAACCACGTTTCAGTGATAGCAACTATATCGTAGTTCCCGAAATAAATTATCGCCTTAAATTCGTTTAATTTATTTCTAATACTACGCGCGTTACAATAAAAGACGTAAGTTATTTTTTACCACGGGCCGGCGTTTTAAACTATTTTTCACGTCGGGCCCGTGTTCCCCTGACCCACAACATTTAAAGAAGTCTTCGACCTATACAGCTTTCGTACGTTTTCGTCAATTAACCTACCTAGCCTAGCATTACCTATTTCATTAAAATGCACCCCATCTTTTATAAAAAGGCTAGGATCACTGAATTCTGACCACAGCTTTACGCAAGGTACATTTTCCTCAGCACAAATCTCTTCTAATTTAGTATTCAAAAATATCGTTTTAGACATAATCCTAAGACCCAAACCATGCCTAGAGGTAATATCTAGAACTAAAGACCTATCTGACCTCGCCTTTAGGGACCTAATTAACCCCCTATATCTCTCCAAAAGGTCAGGCACTCTCGTATCGGGCCTGTACGAGTCGTTGCCCCCTACCATCGTCACCAACATCGAGTGACGGGAGGCAACGTCAATCCTATCCACCTCGTCTAACTCTGTCAATCCTGGCCCCTGGGAGACAGGCCCTCCTCCTCTCGGTTGGTTGCCGTTCAACGAACTCTGTGTCCATATGGCAGTTATGGCACACTAAAGAGCCCCCAATTAAAATAGTTTCCCCCTCATTGACGTCCCTTTCCAAATGGGTGAAAGGGTTCGAAACCTCGATAGGGGGGATTCCTATCACCTAACGTACACGGCCTAGCTCCACCCTTAACTTCTCTAAATCCCTCCCCATCTACTAATCTCGGACCAACTTTAACCCCTTCCTCAACTTTGTCTAACCTTCCCGATAAGCTACTTAATAGAAACTAGGTTACGCACCTCACCCTTCAAATTACTAACGTCTTCAACGTTTGTATTGGTTCGGCTTTCGCCAACCGTAGCCCTACCCCTGCCCTCATCAAGCGTTGCAAGTCTTTCCGTTACCTCACGTACACTGCGTTTTATGTCAACTATTTCCTCCCTTAACTCGCAAAAGAAACAAACTGATCTCTCGGTAATCGCCATAGGACCGCCGTTATAATCTTTAAAATCCGAATACCACCGGTTTATCCCACACCTAACACACGACGCTTTCTGCGACGGCATCGCGCAGTTAAAAATAGTTTATAACCGTCACAAGTTTAAGTTAAATTAAGCCGGCACGCTATGAAAACTTCTAAATCGCTAAAAAACACTAATATTCAATTACTTAACTATAACAGTGTGAATATAAAAGCTAGTATATAAAATTCAAAACTTTCCAAAAATAAAATTATTAGCAATATGCAAAAGTAAAAGCAATATCAGAGAGCTCAGGAAATGCGTCCATTCAGTACAGAGTCTGGCTGATGAAGATATTTCTTAAGGTTTTTACAGTAATGTTGGCAAG
The DNA here is from genome assembly GCA_023014485.1 of Bathynomus jamesi. Lineage (NCBI taxonomy): Eukaryota > Metazoa > Arthropoda > Malacostraca > Isopoda > Cirolanidae > Bathynomus > Bathynomus jamesi. The sequence goes on from JAJOZX010014824.1 coordinate 40,095, forward strand.
AGGCCTTTTTCTTTAACTTAAACCTTTCAAGTTATTAGATTTCCTATTCACACTCCAATTTTTTATAGGTTTGACTCAGACGCTTTAATAACGGTAATGACAGCAAATTTCCCGAAAGTAACGTTGATAAATACCCTCAATTACACAAAATACCAAATTATGTGCACTTATTATTAATTTAGTAATTTATCTTTATTATCATTATTAACTTATTATTAATTTTACAAACAATCTCTTGAGAAGATTACGATTGTTAAAATTTTAAAGGAATTTTTTTTTTTTTTTATGAATTTTAACACAATTAAGAGTTACACGCAATATAAGTGAGTGAAAATGAATGTGTGAATGTATTTGTAATTTTATCTATTTAATCAATTGGGAATTATATGAATATGTGAATTTGAATAATAAAAGTATAATGTAAATATAAGGGGAGTAAAATAGTAAGGAATAATAATAATAATAATAATAATAATAATAATAATAATAATAATAATGATGATGATGAAATTTTCCTTGGATAATTTTTCATATTTTGAAAGCGCAATTGAGAAGTATAATTTTACCTTTATTTTAGTAATAAAACATTTATGAATATAAAAGTGATTTCCCCTTTTGATTTTTACGATTCTTCATTAAAATTATATTATTTTCGATCATTTTCTCATATTTATTCCTACTTACATTTTCATTTTCAATAAATATTGTGTTTTTACCATTCCCATCTACTGTACCTTGGGACGCGTATTTGTAAGAATTGGGGGAAAATGTAAGATTTTTATAACGCATTTATTATGTTATAATTACTTTTTCCGACTCTTAATAGGATTACAATTAAAAGGATTTCCAGTCTGGACCCGCGTAATCATTTATAGTAGGTCACTTCAGCATTATTATCCAAGATTTACGATAAGTTCGTAGGAATATATTAACTTAGCGACTCTTTGGGGAATTTTTCTTTTGTAGTTCACTAAACTCGCGTCTCTGTCCAGTATTGGAATTATCGTATATTTACTCCCATTAAGCACTATTTGAACACTCTCGTAGTACACCTCACGATCAATACGATGAAAAGTATAATTAAAAAGTTCTTCAACAACTACATAGGCATCATTAACGGGGGTACAATCAACCATTTGCCATCCACCTAATTCACAATCAAAATTATTCTCATCAACACTTACGATATTTTCGTCAATATAATCCTTGACACTCTCTAAAATTCAGTAATTCAACACCATTTTTAACGACAATTACGCTATTTTGTTCCGTTTCCAGCGGAAAATCATTATTACAAATTATAGGATCCTTACTTCAAGTACAAAAATCATAAAATTCGAAGAGATTCTCAGCAACATTTAAAAAAAATATTCCTTCGTCTCATCCACGTGCAAATCATTACTGTTTCATCGATTTGTTGTACCTGGTATTCCATACATTAAAACCAAGCTCACCCTCTCGTCTATTGTTAATTTCGCAGCCATCTCCTACTTAAAAGAAAAAAATAATGTATTATAGTCAACACTGAAAATTCCTATGATGCGCGACTTTTGCGCCACCCTGTATATATATATATATATATATATATATATATATATATATATATATAATTGTTAACCTTGTTTGGTTTCCGTGCGTCGGTCTTTCTTCACACGAAGGTCAAGCTGGCGGCCCCGCCTCTAGTCCTGACTTGGTGGAGGAGCGAGCTGCTCTCTTGCGCTCTCCATCGTACATAGCCAGGTACACCCGGCTCATCTGGTACCGTCTTGAGCCAGGCATCTAGTCTTCTCTTGAAGACTTCAACTTTGACCCCTATAATGTTTCTGAGGTCCTTTGGAAGCTGGTTGAAAATTCTTAGCCCCCCCCTGACAACCAAGCTATTTTCCTTCAGAGTTGAGGAGGTCCCTTATCGGGCCTTTAATCTGAGAACACTACACATTCTGCCTTTCCTATTTTCCAGCGTTGTCTGGATGGTAATTGGGTTTAGTTTGAGGTTTGGTACCAGTTTTTCGATAATTTTCCATATGTAGATTATGATATACCTCTCTCTTCTTCTTTCCAGGGAGAACAGATTTAGTTTGCGTAGTCTTTCCCAGTAGTTGAGTTCTTTGCAGCCATCAATCTATGCTGTGAAATGTCTCTGCGTTTCTTCTAGTTTATTAATTTCTTCCTTTTTATATGGGAACATCAAAACTGAGCAGTATTCAAGTTTTGGTATGATCAGTGTTCTCAGCAGGGGAATCACTACTGTCTTGTCCCTCCTTTTGAACGTTCTTAGTACCTGTCCCGCGACACTTTTTGCTTTGTTTATTGCTATCTGATTTTGTGTCCCGAATTTGGCATGATCGGTCATTATTACCTCCAAGTCGACCGCTTTCGTGCTTCTCTGAATTTCTTGTCTATCTGGAGCATAATATGCAGTCTTTTTAAGCTCCTCATCTCTACCATATCTCAAGGGCTGAAATTTCTCGGTGTCAAATGTCATATTGTTGTCTTCTGACCATTTGTATATTTTGTTTGTCTCTCTCTGCAGGGCCTCTACTTCGTTTGCATCGCTGATTCTTCTGCTGATCTTTGTATCGTCCGCAAATGATGTTACTATACTGTTGCTGTTTACTCCACTGTCTATGTCTGTTAGCATGATAATGAACAGGAGTGAGGCCAGCACTGTCCCTTGTGGTACTGAGCTGCGTACTTCTGATTCTCATGATGATACACCTTGAATTTTGACCACCTATAGTCGATTTCTGAGGAAGTTGTAGATCCATTTTCCCACTTTGCCTGTTATTCCCATATGTTTCATTTTATGTGCTATTGTACCATGATCGCATTTGTCGAAAGCTTTAGCAAAATCCGTGTATATGACATCATAGTTTTCATTGCCTTCAAGTGCATCTTGGATATTGTTATGATGCTCTATAAGTTGTGATAGTCATAATCTTCCTGATCGGAATCCGTGTTGATTTTCGTTGAATCTTTCCACTGTCTCCAAGAAGTCATAGATCTTTGAAGAATGCATCTAAGTCAGGTATCGCTTTGTTACTTTTTGGGGTACTGAATACCGATTTATACTGGACTCTCAATGTTTCAGATATTTCTTTTAAATCGTTTGTTAATTCATTATTTCCTTTCCTTAAGGGCCCGATAGTAGCGCGTTTTTGTTTATATATATATATATATATATATATGCTGCAAACCCACAAGGAAAAAGAAAAACGATTCCAAGGCCTTTCGTGTATTCAAAGCTACACCTCGTCAGGGAATACACGAAAGCCCTTGGAATCGTTTTTCTTTTTCCTTGTGGGTTTGCAGCATTTATTCATTTCACGTGTTTTATTGTAAAATTCATCCCATATATATATATATATATATATATATATATATGGAATGAATTCACACTTAAACACATGAAATGAATGAATGATGCAAATCCACAAGGAAAAAGAAAAAATTATTCCAAGGTCTTTCGTGTATTCAGCAATACACCTCGTCAGTGGTTCCCTGACAAAATGTATTGCTCAATACATGAAAGGCCTTGAAACAATTTTTTTTTTTTCCTTGTGGATTTGCATCATACATATATGCTTACTTTGTGTTACTTTGTGTGACTTTGAACGACAGTTCAGGATCAACCTGTGGTCGACCCCTCTGCAGCATCCCACCTCATTTGCTGGATTTGGTGAAGGAGGGAATTGCTGTCTGGTCTCCTGCCCTCGTAGCCAGCCACGCGTGGCTGGTCAGGGACTTTGCACAGGAATCTGTCCAGGTGGTTCTTGAATTTATTCAGGTCAGTCTGCTGGAAATTCCTCACTTCTTTTGGTAGGACAATGAAAAGCTTTGGGCCTCGTATTCTGGGGGTATTTTCCATCCTGTTTTTCGTGGCCCCCTGTCCCACAGCAGTTGGGACTGTACAAAATCTGCCTCTTCTCTTCTCTCATTCCAGTTTGTTTCTATTTCATTTCTAAGGTTAGGAATAAAGCCCTAAAGTATTTTCCATATGTACGAGTATATTATTGTGTACCGCTCTCGCCTTCTTTCGAGATAGTAGAGTTTCAGGGATGTAGTCGAGACCAGTAGTCTTCACCTTCCGTTCCTTCTATCTTAGACGTAAAAGTACTTTGTATAGCTTCAATGTTCGCAATATCTCGTTTTCTGTATGGGCTTGTGAGTACTGAGCGATACTCAATTATTGGTAGGATTAGGCTCTTCCACAATTTGAGCATGTTTGCTTTTCTGCTGCGGAAGCTCTTCCAGATGATTCCCATTATATTTCTAGCCGTTGTAATTTTGATGTTGTAGTGCTCTCTGAATTCTGTATCTGACGACATTATTACTCCCAGATCCCTGACTCGTAGATTTGGTGTTATCTGTTTGTCTTCCAGAGTTTTGTATCTTTTATTCTGCAGCTCTTTGTTATTACCATATCTTAGAAGTTGGAATTTTTCCTCGTTGGTCTTCATCTTCTTGTCTTCTGCCCACTTGAATAATGTTTCAATGTCGTTTTGTAATTTTCTTATGTCACCTTCGTTCAATATTTCCTTACATAGCTTTGTGTCATCACAACCAAATCCAAACTCATCTTTCTTTGAGCCAATCTTCTATAAGATATCTCTCTAGCAAAAAAAAAAAAATTAATTAAAGATTCTAACATCGATACGATCCCGGTAAATATATACAAATTAGTATCCGATGAAATTACAATACCACTCAGTAAGTTAATGAATGAATCAGTAACACTAGGTATATTCCCTGACAGTCTAAAGGAAAGCAGAGTAAGGCTCTGTATTTAAGTCGGGAACCCCAAACACTCCATCCATTTATCGCCCTATTTCCGTATTGCCAACCTTAAGTAACGTATTTTCAAAAATCGTATACAATAAGCTTACTAAATTCTTAATCAAATATGATATTTTAACTAAAACACAATTTGGGTTTAGAGGTGGACATACAGCGGAAAATGCCATAAACATGCTACTAGAAAATGTGTATCAAATATTAAACAGCAAAAAACGCACTGCCTTAATCTTACTCGACTTGTCAAAAGCATTTGATACTCTTTCGCATGAGATCTTATTGAATAAACCTCACATATATGGAATAAGAGGAAGTATCCCCGATTGGTTTAAATCACATCTGTCAAATCGTCATCAGTACATCGGACTGAAAAACAACTTATCCGACAAGGCGCTGCTAACTAGTGGAGCCCCACAAGGATCTATTCTTGGCCCATTATTTTTTCTTATTCACGTTAACGATTTTTATCTCTCATCCGCATTAAATCGTGTACAATACGCAGATGATACCACACTTACTTCTTTCTATCATAACTCAGACATTCTGATTATTTAAACAAACAGGCATTTAGAAAATGTGTATAAATGGATTTGTGCTAACAAACTTTTATTGAACCTGACAAAGTCATTTTATATGATTATTACCACAAAATATATTAATACAAACTGTCACATAAAAAGTGGGAATGCTGCTCTTGCAAGGGTGAATGAGGTTAAAGTACTTGACATTAATTTAGTCGAAAAACTAAATTTCAAAAGTCATGTACAACATACAGTATGAGATCCAAAATATCAAGATTTCTCTTCATATTATTTAAACTATTTTTATGTAATAAATACATTAAATGCCATTAATTTGCTTAAAAAAACCTCCATGATCCCATGCGCATATTTACATGAGACTACTGTCAATATATTAATGTCATATCAAATATCTAAAAATTGTAAAACTCTCTCACTTTTAATCTTTTCTGAATAAAGTTTTCTGAATTTTTAATTTATGTATATCGGCTATTGTCTGATTGCGGAGAAAATGCAGTTTAATAATGAAGAAGAACATCGGAGGAAAAAATTACTATTCTTCAAAATTTAATTGGTACCTATTTCGGAAGACACTCACTCCATCTTCAGGGCTAAAATATAAATGACTAATTAAAATGTGAATAGGTTGGATAAAGATGCCCAACTTAAAATAACAGAATTAAAATTACAAACGAGTGGACGAGGAAAAATCATATATAAAAGCATTCAAAAAAAATATATGAATAAATAAATACGTTAATTGAAACACAACATTTTTACCAATGATTCGTCAGAAGGAGTTCCAGTTTTAATTTATTTATAACTAAACAACGATTCCAGGAAATTAAACTGTGAAATTGGATGGTTATTATTAAGTATATGGTTGCATAATGCATATATATATATTATATATATATATATTTGGTTGTTTTCAACAAATGATCAGAATCGACATGTGTTCAACCTCTCCGCCTCATTTCGGGGATTTTTATGGTACCCACTCACTACCAACAAAAGGAAGGATGAACAGCTGGATGGGCTGCGTGACGCTAACCACTGCACCACTGAGGCTTGTATATATACACAGTATATATCAGTGGCGATCGGTGACAATTATGTATAGGGAAGCATGCATAGCATATTTTATTTATATATATATATTATATATTAATATATATATATATATATAATACTGAATTTGCTTAATTATGAGTAAATCAAAGTGAAGTTGTTATATTGAGGTTAATGTCGTTCGTCAACTATCCATCCCCTTCCTACCCCGTCCCCTTCGCGGGGAATAGAGGAGATTGCTGGTGTATAAATAAAAGAGGTTTGTGTGTACTGTAGGCGATATATATAATTACAGGCCTATTGCTGTCGCTTCCTGCTTCTCGAAACTGCTAGAAAAACTCTTGTTACTCCGATTAAATGATTTCTTATGGACATCTCTAATCAGTTTGGCTTTAAAAGGTCCCACTCAACTGACCTGTGTATCTATGTACTTAAAGAAACAATATCTAAATACATTGACAGTAATTCAACCATTTATAGCTGTTTCCTTGATATAAGTAAGGCATATGATAGGGTGAACCACAATATTTTATTTGCAAAACTAGAAGACAGGAAGGTTCCCATGTACATATTAAATTTATTGAAATTTTGGTATTCTAACCAATCTTTCACTGTTAGGTGACGCAATGTACTATCCGAGTGTTTTGGCTCCTCTTGCGGGGTGAGACAAGGCTCCTTGCTCTCCCCTATGCTGTTTAATGTGTATATTGACGGATTAATTGCTTCACTTAATGAGGCAACAGTAGAATGTTGTATAGATAACACAAGGATAAATAACTTAGTTTATGCCGATGATATGGTGTTAATAAGTCCCTCTGTTAAAGGTCTGGATCGGCTACTAAATGTCTGCGAAGTGTATTCGCAGAAACATGATATTCTTTTTAATGTTACAAAAACTAAGGTTATGCAATTTCATCCTAAAAGCTGTAATCAGCCAGCTGATATAAGGTTTAAAATGAATGGTGAGGTAATTGAGGAAGTACAAGAGTTTAAGTATTTGGGTCAAACTATTACCAGGTCCTTGAGTGATGACTCGGATATAAGAAAACAATCTCGAAGCCTGTGTGCTAAGGCGAATATGACCATAAGGAACTTTCGTTTCTGTACAAGTGAAGCTAAAGACACTCTCTTTCGTACTTTCTGCAGTAATATATACGGTCAACAACTCTGGGTGAATTAGAAAAGAGGTTCTGGCAGAACCCTAAATTTGCTGTACAACAGGTCTTTTAGACTCTTACATAAATTACCCCCGAGACGCTCAGCTTCGCAAATGTTTTCAACCCGCAATGTCCCGAGCTTCCCGGAGGTAACAAGACGTGCTCAACACAGTCTAATGCAAAGAATTAAAAAATCAACCAACCCGATCATCCAAGCTATCCATGAGTCCTGCCATTTATCCTCTAAGCTATGGACTTCTTGGTACGAAAACGTCTGTCTGTAGCTCCATTTAACTTCAACAGTGCAGTATTATTTCTAATCAATTGTATATATTTCTATCCTTAGTGTATAAACTGTCATTGTATTAATAATATTTGTCATGAAAATGAAAATGAAAATGAAAAGGTTTATTAGCAGACTATAGTCCATATGACAAATATTATTAATACAATGACAGTTCATACACTAAGGATAGAAATATATACAATTGATTAGAAATAATACTGCACTGTTAAAATTAAGTGGAGCTACAGACAGACGTTTTCGTACCAAGAAGTTCATAGCTCAGAGGATAAATGGCAGGACTCATGGATAGCTTGGATGATCGGGTTGGTTGATTTTTTAATTCTTTGCATTAGACTGTGTTGAGCACGTCTTGTTATATATATATGTTATATATATATGATATATATATATGAAAATAGAAATTCACATACTAAGGATAAAAATATATACAATTGATTAGAAATAATACAGTAATGTCCAAGTTAAGTGGAGCTACAGACAGACGTTTTCGTACCAAGAAGTCCATAGCTTAGAGCAGTAGTCTCCAAACGTTTTTGATCACGCACCCTTTAATCAGCAAAAATAAATAACACGCACCCTAATGAACATGAAAATTATATATATATATATATATATATATTATATATATATATATATATATATCCTTTCATTATTTACTAGTACGTTAAAGTATAAACAGAAATACGATAGGGTGAAGATATACTTACCAATATAATTTAATGAGAACAATGTGGCTGACTGTGCTTCATAATTTCTGAAAATCTTGGTTTGACACTTTGTGATACAGCGATTCAAAGGTCCGGTTCCAAGTTCAGTTTATTTCGATTCTTGGTTTTAATACCTATCATAGCAGAAAAATACATCTCACACAGATATGTAGATCCAAATGGAAGGAGCGCATCGTTCGCTGCGCTTACTAAATCTGGGTACTAATTTTTTAATTCAATCCACCAATTGTGCACAGTTTTCTGTTGAAATTCGGCTCGTAAACTTGTATCTTCCCTGATGTCAATCAACTGTTATTTTACAAAATAACGCGGCGATCTCGAATTGTGATATTTAGTTTGCTAAATTTTAATCGCAAGTAAACGATATCGCAGATACTATCTCGCAAATTCCTAGGAATGACTGTGTGTTAGCGAGTATTTTCTTTCTCGGTCATCTTCTTGAAATTCAAAAACTTTCTACGAAAAAAACAATGCTAAATCAGAATCAAATCAATAAAATAAAATAAATAAAAGAAAGTTTGGAGTACTACATTCGGGGGAATTGAGTGACTGAGCGGGGGGTATATGTCTGAAATTGACAATTACGTCTTTTTTGTGAGCACTTTGCTCTTTAAAAAAAGATTGCTTGTCACACTACTTAGAACAAAAATTAAAAAAAGTTCAACAAACGGAGGGACGGCATGTTCCTCATATACATTACAATAATTACCAAAATCATTACAAACAATTGTAAAAACGGTTTTGTTACAAATAATAAATTACATGACTATATATTTATATACGTAACAATGCATGAAAAAGAAAAGACAAATCGGTCAATTTCCTTCTCACAAACAAAAAAAAAGTTAAACTAAAGACACAAACGGGTCAATTCAGGTTGAATTTAATTCTCTTTTACAACAAAAAAAAAGGTTGAATTAAATTCTCTTGAACAACAAAAAAGGTTGAATTCAATTGACTGCATTGAAAACTGACTTGGGACTCGAAATAAAAATGACTTGGAATAAATCTCTCTGACTTGGAATAAATCTCTCTGACTTGGAATAAATCTCTCTGACTTGGAATAAAACTCTCTGACTTCAAATAAAACTCTCTGACTTCAAGTAAAACTCTCTGACTTCAAGTAAAACTCTCTGACTTCAAGTAAAACTCTCTGACTTCAAATAAAACTCTGACTTGAACTCTGTCAAGTATTCTGAAACTTAAACTGTCTAACTTGAACGCTTGTCAAGTATTCTGAAACTTAAACTGTCTAACTTGAACGCTTGTCAAGTATTCTGAAACTTAAACTGTCTAACTTGAACGCTTGTCAAGTATTCTGAAACTTAAACTGTCTAACTTGAACGCTTGTCAAGTATCTTGAAACTTAATCTGTCTAACTTGAACGCTTGTCAAGTATCTTGAAACTTAAACTGTCTTGCACTTGAACTGCTATCAAGTGAAGATTAACTGAAAACGGAAAATGACTGCACTTGATCTCTATTCAAGTGGAGACAATTAACCTCTGTTTTGGTTGACCCTCTTGGTGCAACCTTCTGACTTCAAAAACTGACTTAAAAAATGACTTCAAAAATGACTTCAAAAAATTACTTCAAAAAATGACTTCAAAACTGACTTCAAAACTACTTCAAGTATCTTTATAAATCTCTGGGGTTTGGTTGTCCCTTTTGGTTACAACCAACTGAAACTGTCTGAAAACTGAAAATGGAACTTGAAACTGCTTCAAGTAACTCTATAACTCTATAACTCTCTATAAACTCTCTCTCTCTTAATTTGCAAGTCAATTCAATTCAATAATTTGAAAAAATTTGCAAACAAAACATAAAATGTAAACAACATTTCACTCTAATGTACACGAAGGTACGATACTATTATGTTTGATACATAAAATAAAATTATTCTATACTGAATATAACAGTGAAAATAACTCTTGAAATTAACTCTTGAAATTAACTCTCTTGAAATTAACTCTCTTGAAATTAACTCTCTTGAAATTAACTCTCTTGAAATTAACTCTCTTGAAATTAACTCTCTTGAAATTAACTCTTACTTTTAACTTCTCTTACATTTAACTTCTGTGAAAATTACTGTTTCACTAAAAAAAATGTATCACTAGTGTCTGAAATGTTCACTGTGTTTCTTGTAAATTTTGGTTTGATACTCATTATTAACTGTTAATAATAGTGACTTTTCAAATGTTTACAAATTACTTAAAAAGACAAACTCTGTACTTAACAAAATTTTCCACGGGCGAAATCCTCAGAGACGTGTCCTGAAGACGTGTCTTGCTGGCTACTTCTTCTTGGATGAAAACTAGGCGTGGGGAACTTGGAGTCGTGACACACCGGTTCAAGGGTGGATGTTACGAACTAGAAGTCGTGACACGCCGGTCAAATGGTTTTATCCTGATGCAGGGTAATTTCTATCTTGGCCAAAGAGTGGCCCTTGTTAAAATCTTCTTGTTAAAATCTTCTTCTACAAATCTTCTTCTACAAATCTTCTTCTAAAAATCTTTTTCTTATCCTGGTATCCTGGTAAAGGGTCGCCACAATTGTTAGACCCCATATCTTCTTCTTCTTCTTATCCTGGCTATGGGTCTGGGGTGTCTCGTATAGACGAGGCGTTCTTGGTTAAGGGGCAAGGGGCCTCTGCCCCCCCCCGCAGCGAGGCTGCAGTCCAAAGAAGAGTCTCGATGAAGTGCTATCTTGAAGTGACTTGATGAAGAAGTCCAATGAAGAAGTCTAATGAAGAAGTGCTCTAATTTTACAAGTACATGTATAATATAAACTTAAATGTTTTGGGGGAGGACAGTTGAAGGTTAAATTTCCCCACCTTTTTTTTAAACACATGATCAGATGTTTTGAAAGATTTTAACTAAAAATAATATAAAAAATAAAAATAAAAAATAATTTGTATTTTTCGCCGAGTCTACATTTATGAAGGCGATATCATTTCGTAATAGTACACATAAGTACAAATTAAGTACACGACTGAGTACGTATTAATTTTGGTTCATTACAATTACGATTACAATTATGGATTACTTCACATTCGCTTATGATTGTTCATTACAGTTCTATTAAAGTACATTCTTACATTATAAATTAAATCATTACATTTAATTACAGTTTCAATGAAGTACATTACGTTATATATTAAATTAAAGTATTACAGTTAATTACAATTTTGGTAATTTGTTAATTGACATATTTAATACTGAAGTAATCTGAATAGGAAATACAATTTAAATAATGGAGAGTTCTCCGTTGTTCTATAATTTACAGGGGATTAACAACAATGTTTATATTTATAGTTAACAATAATTACGCCAAATTATGTCAAATATTATTAGAAGAAGGGTTGGTTATTATAGTTTGAAATTCTAATTAGCCAGCGATGAGGAAAGCGGAGAAACAATACGGTGTACTTTTCATTTGAAAGTACACGGACATTAATGATAACGTAACACATAAGTAACGGAATTTGAATGACAATTAGGTAGAAGTAGTAAGTACAGGTAATGAGAACGTGGATAACTATGTGCCTAAGTAGATAATAACCAGTAGCCTGGCAGGGAACAATATGGTATATTATAATAATATAACATCACATCTTAACGTTATAAATTGGTAGCAGAGGCAAGAGAGAAGAATTCGAATTCAGAGGCTCGCTTTTGACGACGTAATCGGAATTCGAACCTTCGTCTCAGCAATAATAAACAACTTGCGAGAGGTGAAATAATAAAAAAAATAAAACGTAAAAAGATACATGTACGTAATCATGATCGTCAATAGACATGTACGACTGCACACAGTAGTGTACACATATCATTCGTCACACAATAGGTTGTGTGCGTAATATAGACACGAGTAAACATAGACTGATAAGTTGATAGGGCATAAGTAGACAATAGGTAGATGAATGGATAAGTAATAAAATTAATAAAGGATAGCGGTCAAGAAAGAACATGAATGTAAGAATGAGTATGGTTGAATAATGAGTATGGTTGAATAATGATATTTATACTACATAACACCACAACATTATTATTAAAGAATTTACCATACATTGAATACGGAAGATGTCCAAATACTAAGAACGTGATTCAGTGTACAAAGTATGGGAAACGTAAAGAGAACAAAGTTATTTTGTGACGTCATAGTGTATAAGTCATTATTAGAAAAGATGAATTAGAGAAATACAGTAATGAATAAAGAAGTATAAATCGAAATTCTATCCAAAACTCGCTTTGGCGATTTTTGGTTTCTTATGTAAAAATGAACATTCAAACATAAAACTATACGAACATAAGTACTGCATGAAGACAATGAATCCATATAATGATGGTATAGGAATTGTTCATTGTTCACTTTTTACAGTATTTCCCCCCCTAAAATGGTATTAATACAATAATATAATACAATTAATACAATATAATACAATTGAGAAAATAACATCTAACGAATTAAAATTAGATGATGACGAATTTTTTTCTTTACATTACAAATTTTTATACAGAACAAGTGAGTTATTATATAATAAAAGAATTCAAAGGTTAAAACTTTACTTTATATACAAACAGAATAAAGGATTAATACGTTAATTTAGACAAACAATTAAGTTAGACAAAGAATGATATTGTAAAATTTTTAGCAAAATTTTTATTTATTTTTTTTCTGTGGGGAAAATTACATTCATAATGAATAGGTAAAAGGGAAAAATATAAATTTTAAAGTTCATGGATTTTTCAAGGTTAACATGATAGTACAATTCATGAACTAATTTTGTTGACTATTGTAGGTAAAAATAGAATTACGTAATGGATGATGTATAGACCTGTGGTCTAGTGTGTATTTGGGTGTATTAGGTGCAAAGTGTGTATTTTTACAATTTCGAGGGACAGATTAGCTGATAGGATTGTTCAAGTAACTGAATAAATGCATGAGCAAGATATATTAGGAAGCAAAAATGATTAAGACTAAATAGCATAGTTTGCACTTACGTAATGAAATAGTTTTATTGTGATATTCAATGATTTTAGCATAAGGTTTGTATGTATATAGTATATATAGTGTGCATACATGCGTGTGTATGTGTAGGGATTTGGAAGGTTTTTGAATGAACAAAGTTTAAAAATAATGTATAATAATTTAAGATGGGTTTAGGGTTATAAAATCTTTTAAGTTTAAGTCAGTTATTACAGTATTTAATTAAATCAGTTACACGAATTAAGGTAATAAAAAAAGACGTACTTAGACGACCTTACGAGTAATGACAGTAACTCTCACGGTTTTAAAATTGAATTTTGACACACAATTAATTTCGACTACTAAAATCCATAGCCATATACTGTAGTATTCTTAAAAATAAAAAAACACAACTTAACATAAATGGAGGTTATGTTCCATAGTACTAAAGAGGAATTAACCATGGTTGAACCATTTCTCTGGTTGACACGGTTCAACTGGGGTTGGGGTGTTAAAATAAAATAAAATAAAAGAAAGTTTGGAGTACTACATTCGGGGGAATTGAGTGACTGAGCGGGGGGTATATGTCTGAAATTGACAATTACGTCTTTTTTGTGAGCACTTTGCTCTTTAAAAAAAGATTGCTTGTCACACTACTTAGAACAAAAATTAAAAAAAGTTCAACAAACGGAGGGACGGCATGTTCCTCATATACATTACAATAATTACCAAAATCATTACAAACAATTGTAAAAACGGTTTTGTTACAAATAATAAATTACATGACTATATATTTATATACGTAACAATGCATGAAAAAGAAAAGACAAATCGGTCAATTTCCTTCTCACAAACAAAAAAAAAGTTAAACTAAAGACAAACGGGTCAATTCAGGTTGAATTTAATTCTCTTTTACAACAAAAAAAAAGGTTGAATTAAATTCTCTTGAACAACAAAAAAGGTTGAATTCAATTGACTGCATTGAAAACTGACTTGGGACTCGAAATAAAAATGACTTGGAATAAATCTCTCTGACTTGGAATAAATCTCTCTGACTTGGAATAAATCTCTCTGACTTGGAATAAATCTCTCTGACTTCAAATAAAACTCTCTGACTTCAAATAAAACTCTCTGACTTCAAGTAAAACTCTCTGACTTCAAGTAAAATCTCTGACTTCAAGTAAAACTCTCTGACTTCAAATAAAACTCTGACTTGAACTCTGTCAAGTATTCTGAAACTTAAACTGTCTAACTTGAACGCTTGACAAGTATTCTGAAACTTAAACTGTCTAACTTGAACGCTTGTCAAGTATTCTGAAACTTAAACTGTCTAACTTGAACGCTTGTCAAGTATTCTGAAACTTAAACTGTCTAACTTGAACGCTTGTCAAGTATCTTGAAACTTAATCTGTCTAACTTGAACGCTTGTCAAGTATCTTGAAACTTAAACTGTCTTGCACTTGAACTGCTATCAAGTGAAGATTAACTGAAAACGGAAAATGACTGCACTTGATCTCTATTCAAGTGGAGACAATTAACCTCTGTTTTGGTTGACCCTCTTGGTGCAACCTTCTGACTTCAAAAACTGACTTCAAAAATGACTTCAAAAATGACTTCAAAAAATTACTTCAAAAAATGACTTCAAAACTGACTTCAAAACTACTTCAAGTATCTTTATAAATCTCTGGGGTTTGGTTGTCCCTTTTGGTTACAACCAACTGAAACTGTCTGAAAACTGAAAATGGAACTTGAAACTGCTTCAAGTAACTCTATAACTCTATAAACTCTCTATAAACTCTCTCTCTCTTAATTTGCAAGTCAATTCAATTCAATAATTTGAAAAAAATTTGCAAACAAAAACATAAAATGTAAACAACATTTCACTCTAATGTACACGAAGGTACGATACTATTATGTTTGATACATAAAATAAAATTATTCTATACTGAATATAACAGTGAAAATAACTCTTGAAATTAACTCTCTTGAAATTAACTCTCTTGAAATTAACTCTCTTGAAATTAACTCTCTTGAAATTAACTCTTACTTTTAACTTCTCTTACATTTAACTTCTGTGAAAATTACTGTTTCACTAAAAAAAATGTATCACTAGTGTCTGAAATGTTCACTGTGTTTCTTGTAAATTTTGGTTTGATACTCATTATTAACTGTTAATAATAGTGACTTTTCAAATGTTTACAAATTACTTAAAAAGACAAACTCTGTACTTAACAAAATTTTCCACGGGCGAAATCCTCAGAGACGTGTCCTGAAGACGTGTCTTGCTGGCTACTTCTTCTTGGATGAAAACTAGGCGTGGGGAACTTGGAGTCGTGACACACCGGTTCAAGGGTGGATGTTACGAACTAGAAGTCGTGACACGCCGGTCAAATGGTTTTATCCTGATGCAGGGTAATTTCTATCTTGGCCAAAGAGTGGCCCCTTGTTAAAATCTTCTTGTTAAAATCTTCTTCTACAAATCTTCTTCTACAAATCTTCTTCTAAAAATCTTTTTCTTATCCTGGTATCCTGGTAAAGGGTCGCCACAATTGTTAGACCCCATATCTTCTTCTTCTTCTTATCCTGGCTATGGGTCTGGGGTGTCTCGTATAGACGAGGCGTTCTTGGTTAAGGGGCAAGGGGCCTCTGCCCCCTCCCCCGCAGCGAGGCTGCAGTCCAAAGAAGAGTCTCGATGAAGTGCTATCTTGAAGTGACTTGATGAAGAAGTCCAATGAAGAAGTCTAATGAAGAAGTGCTCTAATTTTACAAGTACATGTATAATATAAACTTAAATGTTTTGGGGGAGGACAGTTGAAGGTTAAATTTCCCCCCCTTTTTTTTTAAACACATGATCAGATGTTTTGAAAGATTTTAACTAAAAATAATATAAAAAATAAAAATAAAAAATAATTTGTATTTTTCGCCGAGTCTACATTTATGAAGGCGATATCATTTCGTAATAGTACACATAAGTACAAATTAAGTACACGACTGAGTACGTATTAATTTTGGTTCATTACAATTACGATTACAATTATGGATTACTTCACATTCGCTTATGATTGTTCATTACAGTTCTATTAAAGTACATTCTTACATTATAAATTAAATCATTACATTTAATTACAGTTTCAATGAAGTACATTACGTTATATATTAAATTAAAGTATTACAGTTAATTACAATTTTGGCAATTTGTTAATTGACATATTTAATACTGAAGTAATCTGAATAGGTAATACAATTTAAATAATGGAGAGTTCTCCGTTGTTCTATAATTTACAGGGGATTAACAACAATGTTATATATTTATAGTTAACAATAATTACGCCAAATTATGTCAAATATTATTAGAAGAAGGGTTGGTTATTATAGTTTGAAAGTCTAATTAGCCAGCGATGAGGAAAGCGGAGAAACAATACGGTGTACTTTTCATTTGAAAGTACACGGACATTAATGATAACGTAACACATAAGTAACGGAATTTGAATGACAATTAGGTAGAAGTAGTAAGTACAGGTAATGAGAACGTGGATAACTATGTGCCTAAGTAGATAATAACCAGTAGCCTGGCAGGAACAATATGGTATATTATAATAATATAACATCACATCTTAACGTTATAAATTGGTAGCAGAGGCAAGAGAGAAGAATTCGAATTCAGAGGCTCGCTTTTGACGACGTAATCGGAATTCGAACCTTCGTCTCAGCAATAATAAACAACTTGAGAGAGGTGAAATAATAAAAGAAAATAAAACGTAAAAAGAATACATGTACGTAATCATGATCGTCAATAGACATGTACGACTGCACACAGTAGTGTACACATATCATTCGTCACACAATAGGTTGTGTGCGTAATATAGACACGAGTAAATATAGACTGATAAGTTGATAGGGCATAAGTAGACAATAGGTAGATGAATGAATAAGTAATAAAATTAATAAAGGATAGCGGTCAAGAAAGAACATGAATGTAAGAATGAGTATGGTTGAATAATGAGTATGGTTGAATAATGATATTTATACTACATAACACCACAACATTATTATAAAGAATTTACCATACATTGAATACGGAAGATGTCCAAATACTAAGAACGTGATTCAGTGTACAAAGTATGGGAAACGTAAAGAGAACAAAGTTATTTTGTGACGTCATAGTGTATAAGTCATTATTAGAAAAGATGAATTAGAGAAATACAGTAATGAATAAAGAAGTATAAATCGAAATTCTATCCAAAACTCGCTTAGGCGATTTCTGGTTTCTTATGTAAAAATGAACATTCAAACATAAAACTATACGAACATAAGTACTGCATGAAGACAATGAATCCATATAATGATGGTATAGGAATTGTTCATTGTTCACTTTTTACATATATATATATATATATATATATATATATATATAGCCTACAGTATACACAACCTCTTTTATTTATACACCAGCTCTCTCCTCTATACCCCGCGAAGGGGACGGGGTAGGAAGGGGATGGACAGTTGACGAACGACATTAACCTCAATATAACAACTTCATTTTGATTTACTGTATTCATAATTAAACTCTCACTACAATCAGCTTGTATTTCTTCTTCTGAAAATATATTTGGTAATAATTGCCAGTTATTTAGACATTTAATGCTATAAGCTCATTAATTAAGTGATTTAAAAGGATTCCATTAGCATAATAGCAGGAATAATCAACGCTCTAAGTTGCTTCCACGAGCCACGTTTTGCCTAAAGAAATGAATGCGTTATGGGTCTGTGTTTCCATCGGTGAATATTTTTTATTTTTTTAAGACAATATTAATTCGTCCCCAAGTATAGCGATCAATAATTTTATTGTATATCATTTATTACATTTATACTATCGTGTAAGCAGTGAAATTATCGGTGAATTGATACAATTTTTATAAAACACGAATATAGAAAGTCAAACAAAAGAAGCAATTATCAAGGTTACTTCCACTGGCGCCCGTCTCAACGCAACAAAATTATTGCTCTCCCCCTCTTTTTTCAACTCCTTTCAAATATTTTTTTAATACAAAAAGCTCGAAATCAAAATCAGTGCATTGAGTTACCCCATAATGTAATGCAATATAATAAATTTGGACGGGTGAAGAAATAATATAGGGTAAGGAGTGCGTTTCGAGGAAGGGTCCTTTTATCATAGTTTAAATAATATGAAGAGAAATCTTGATATTTTGGATCTCATACTGTATGTTGTACCTGACTTTTGAAATTTAGTTTTTCGACTGAATTAATGTCAAGTACTTTAACCTTACTCACCCTTGCAAGAGCAGTATTCCCACTTTTTATGTGACAGTTTGTATTAATATATTTTGTGGTAATAATCATATAAAATGATTGTTAGCACAAATCCATTTATACACATTTTCTAAATGCTTGTTTGTTTCAATAATCAGAATGTCTGAGTTATGATGGAAAGAAGTAAGTGTGGTATCATCTGCGTATCGTACACGATTTAATGTGGATGAGAGATAAAAATCGTTAAAATGAATAAGAAAAAATAATGGGCCAAGAATTGATCCTTGTGGGGCTCCACTAGTTAGCATCGCCTTGTCGGATAAATTGTTTTTCAGTCCGATGTACTTACTGATGACGATTTGACAGATGTGATTTAAACCAAGCGGGGATATTGTCTCTTATTCCATATATGTGAGGTTTATTCAATAAGATTTCATGCGAAAGTGTATCAAATGCTTTTTTGACAAGTCGAGTAAGATTAAGGCAGTGTGTTTTTGCTGTTTAAGATTTGATACACATTTTCTAATAGCATGTTTATGGCATTTTCCGCTGTATGTCCACCTCTAAACCCAAATTGTGTTTTAGTTAAGATATTATATTTGATTAAGAATTTAGTAAGCTTATTGTATAGGATTTTTGGAAATACGTTACTTATGGTTGGCAAATGGCAATATGGAAATAGGGCGATAAATGGATGGAGTGTTTGGGGTTCCCGACTTAAATACAGAGCCTTACTCTGCTTTCCTGTAGACTGCCACGGAATATACCTAGTGTTACTGATTCATTCATTAACTTACTGAGTGGTATTGCAATTTCATCAAATACTAATTTGTATATATTTACCGGGATCGTATTGATTTAGAATCTTTAATTTACAATTTTTTTTTTGCTAGTGAGATATCGTACAGAAGGATTGGTTCAAAGAAAGATGAGTTTGGATTTGGTTGTGGCATGTATTGTCGGTAGTGAGTTACTGCAATTGGGGTCGAGGCTGCAGTATTGGAGCCGATATTTGCAAAGAAGTTTAATAAATTGGCTTTATCTTTGGGGTCACTGTAAGAATTTCCGCCTTGTGTGAGAGAGAGAATAAGGGATTTGTTTTACTTTCTTTGTGTTAATTAACTCTTTCAGAGTGTTCCATAGCTTTTTTGAACTGGATTTTTGTTCATCAATTTTTTTAACAATAATGATCTACTTTTGCTTTTTTAATTACTGCTTTAAATCTGTTACAATTATTTTTTATGTCTGTTCGAAAATATATCAGTTTTCTTAATTAAAGAGAGTATGCTCGCGTTTAATACTCACAGTGAGTGCTGGTGAAATCCATTGGTTGTTATATTTAGGTTTAGATATTACTTTTGATTTAAGAGGAAACTTTATGTTGAATATATCTATTAGTGTCGGAGAATGCTTGAATTTTTCTTCCAATGTGATGATTATTTTCGATTATCCTAATCCAGTCAAAAGCTATAAATCCAATATTTATATAGAGTTTTTCAAAATAACTTACATTCCGAGAATCCTGGGGCTTGGCATCCCATGGTTGCGGTACGTGACGATATTTTGTGTATCTAGCCTGAAACGTGACCTGGATGCTTCCTCCTTTAGTTAAATAATCAAGACTCCTTCATTAACTTTACTTTGGAAGTGGAACGAAACAACTCAATCCCGTTTTTGGATCTGCGTGTACATTGGGAAAGCCCAGGTTTTAAGTTTAGTATCTATCGGAAACAAGAAACAATTTGTCCTACGTAGACTTTTACTCCGGATATGACACCCCCATCAAGAAAGCTATATTTTCTTCAACGTTTCTCCGAGCTCTTAGAATCGCCATTCCGGAATACATGGATGCTGACTTAGAAAAAATCAACAATATTGGAAGTGATTTGTGTTACCCATCTGCTTTTTTGGAATCTTGTCTTAACAAGACAAAACAAACTTTCTCTCGTGTGAATAGTAGCCCTTGCACTTTGCCGAAGAATATTTTAGTACTTCCATTTTTCACAGGCTTTTTAGGCATTGCTAATATACTTAAACTTTTGAACATTAATGTAGTATTTTCATATGACAATATTATGAAAAATATCACAGTAAAGAATAGTCCTACTAATAATTCAGGCATTATCTATAAAATTGGTTGTAAACAATGTGATTCCTTTTACACTGGACAGACGGGAAAGGATTTAAACACGCGTGTAAAACAGCATCAATATTCACTTAGAACGGGACAGTCGTCCGGTGCCCTTTTTGTCCTTTTGTCAGAGTTATCCCATTGTATTGATTGGAATAATGCTTCAGTTTTGTTTCACTCAAGCAACATTGTTAATAGAAATATTCTTGAATCTGCCATTATTCAATTTACAAACAATTTCAACATTAGCCAGGTCCTTTTTTCGCTTGATCCTGTTGTTTTGAATTAATCCAGAACGGATTTAGACAAGAAGGGCAAGGTGCTAAAACTCTGGTAGCTTTTCCATATAAATTTGTATGCTCCTCCTACAGTATTTTTATGCACCAATCATATTATCTTTTTTTTTTTCTTTTTTTTTGTGACCTGTATATAGTTTCGAACTTGTCAGTAATTTCAATGTTCATGAAGATGTCATTAGACGGAAGCGCTTGATTTTTCGTTCGTGTTTATTTTCATCATCATATACATATATATACATATATATATGTATATGTATGTATATACATATATATATATATATATATATATACTGTATATATATGAAAATTATTTCACGAAAGTAACACGTGAAAAATACTTATGATAAGGATGTCATTAGACGAGGATGTCATTAGACGAAAGCGCTTGAGCACCATTCTGTGTTTCCTCTCCTTCGTGGTTCTTTTCATCATATATATATATATATATATATATATATATATATGATGAAAAGAATGACATCCTCCGGAACACTGAAGTAAATAAAGAGTTCAAGACTATATATAGGTTACAAAAAAAAAATATATATATATATATATATATATATAGTAAATATCGAAATAAAAATTGTGGGAGTATACAAATTTGTAAGAAAAACTACCAATTTTAGCACTTTGCCCGAATTCAACACAAGATCAAATGGATTGTTTACAACCAATTTTATAGATAATGCCTGAATGATATATAGGTCACAAAAAAAAAAAAAATAAAAAAAAAATAAATTGAAAAATAAAAATTGTAAGAGGAGCATACAAATTTATAAGGGAAAATTACCAAAGGTTTAGCACTCTGCCCTTCTTGTCTAAATCCGTTCTGAACGAATCCAAAACAACGGGATCGAGTTGAAAAAGACCTTTGCTCATGTTAAAGTTATTTGTAAGTTGAATAATAGCAGACTCAAGAATATTTCTATTAACAATGTTGCTAGAGTGATACAAAACTGAAGCATTATTCTAATCAATGCAATGGGATAACTCTGATAAATGGACAAAAAGGGCACTGAACGACTGTCCCGTTCTAACGGAATATTGATGCTGTTTTACACGCGTGTGCAAATTCTTTCCCGTCTGATCAATGTATCATAAAAGGAATCACATTGTTCACAACCAATTTTATAGATAATGCCTGAATTATTGGTAGGGCTATTTTTTACTATGATATTTTTCACAATATTGTTATATGAAAATACTACATTAATATCCAAAAGTTTAAGTACATTAGCAATGCCTAAAAAGCCCTGGAAAAGTGGAAGTACTAAAATATTCTTTGACAAAGTGCGAGTGTTATTATTCACACGATAGAAGGTTCGTTTTGCCTTGTTAAGACAAGATTCCATAAACGCAGGTGGGTAGCACAGATCACTTCCAATACCGTTGATTTTTACAATTCGGCATCGATGTATTCAGGGACTGGCGATCCTAAGAGCGCGGAGAAACATTGAAGAAAATATGGCCTTCTTAATGGGGGTGTCATGTCCAGAGTAAAAGTGTACGTAGGACAAATTGTTGTTTTTTTCGATAGATACTAAAACTTAAAACCTTGCTTTCCCTATGTACACGCACATCCAAAAAACGGGATGAGTTGTCTTGTTCCACTTCTAAAGTAAACTTAATGGAGGGGACTTGATCATTTAACTGGACATGACACCCCCATTAAGAAGGCCATATTTTCTTCAATATTTTTCCGCGCTTCTTAGGATCGCCAGTCCGGAATACAGCGATGCCGAATTGTAAAATCAACGGTATTGGAAGTGATCTGTGCTACCCACCTGCGTTTATGGAATCTTGTCCTTAACAAGGCAAAACGAACCTTCTATCGTGTGAATAATAACACTCGCACTTTGTCAAAGAATATTTTGAGTACTTCCATTTTTCCCGGGCTTTTTAGGCATGCTAATGTACTTAAAATTTTGGATATTAATGTAGTATTTTCATATAACAATATTGTGAAAAATATTATAGTAAAAAATAGCCCTACCAATAATTCAGCATTATCTATAAAATTGGTTGTGAACAATGTGATTCTTTTATGATACATTGGTCAGACGGAAATAATTTGCACACGCGTGTAAAACCAGCATCAATATTCCGTTAGAACGGGACAGTCGTCAGTGCCCTTTTTGTCCATTTATCAGAGTTATCCATTGCATTGATTAGAATAAGGCTTCAGTTTGGTTTTCACTCTAGCAAACATTGTTAATAGAAATATTCTGAGTCTGCTATTATCCAATTACAAATAACTTTAACATGAGCAAAGGTCTTTTTCAACTCGATCCCGTTATTTTGAATTCGTTCAGAATGGATTTAGACAAGAAGGGCAGAGTGCTAAACCTTTGTAATTTTCCCTATAAATTTGTATGCCTCTTACAATTTTTATTTTTCAATTTATTTTTTATTTTTTTATTTTTATTTTTTTTGTGAACTATTATCATTCAGGCATTATCTATAAAATTGGTTGTAAACAATCCATTTGATCTTGTGTTGAATCGGGCAAAGTGCTAAAATGGTAGTTTTTCTTACAAATTTGTATGCTCCTCCCACAATTTTTACTTTCTATATTTATATATATATATATTTTTTTTTTTTTGTAAACCTATTATAGTCTTGAACTCTTTATTTACTTCATTGTTCTGAGGATGTCATTAGACGAAAGCGCTTGAGCACCACTCTGTGTTTCCTTCGTGTTTTATTCATCATAAATATTGCACGGTTACTTTCATGAAAGAATTTTTCATATATATATATATATATATATATATATAGAGAGAGAGAGAGAGAGAGAGAGGGAGAGAGAGAGAGAGAGCGAGAGAGGAGAAGAGATTCAAAATTTCTTGTGGTCGAAAATACGGATATCTTATGAAACTGTTTTTGGAATAAAGTGAGTAAACAGAAATAAATACGTACTTCTTTTAGAAGAATCCTGCACAAAGGTTTTATTTTATAATGAAACATTTTTATGCCGTATTTTGAATGTTCCGTAGGCATAATACGAATTTTTTTCCCTGGTTAATAGATAAAGTAGACGTTTTTGCATATACTGATACCAAGAAATTTGATCATCTATTTTGTTATATCTTTGACACGATGAAATTATCCCGTTTAACGCTTCTTAAATTACGTACTTTGCGAGTATCGTTACGGAAACGAGTAGTCATTCATTGATACCTCTAATTAATTATACGAGAAGACAATTATTGTATACGATTACATCTTTACTATATTCTATTTCATAATTGGTTTTTTAGTAAAAAAAATTATATTGATATTATTTCTTTTTTAGAAATTATTTTATGAAATTTTCTTGAAAATCTTCAACAAACCTCAGAAAGTTACAAAATTATAAAACTTTTGTAATAATTGTTCGCGGGAAATTTTGCACATTTACAATATTACATCGTAACAATTTCAGTTATTTTCTATACAGAATTATGAAGCCTTTTACGTTTTATATTGCGCAAATATTTTAACCTAATTATACTCGTACAATGCAATGTAAAATAGCTAAAAATTAAACAAATAAAAATTTTAAAATTACAAAATACATTTTGTAATAATGTCTTAAAGGTATTAATTAATCTTTTATTAAAGCTTTTTTTTTACCTTTGAAATAATTAAGGATTATTTTCACAAAAGTTTCGAATTTCACCTTTTATGAATTCGTTTCATGACCAACCACGGAACAAAAATTGTTTTGGAATATCAAAATAAAAATTTTTGTCAAAGACAAACTTTCAAAATGGCGAATGAAAAACTAAAGTTAATTTTCAGTTTATAACTGTTTCCTTTCCGCAGTTAGAAATTTGATAAAATATCACGGTAAAAAATAACCGGAAATTGAGATTTTACCGAACGAGAAAGAGTAAACATTTTAGTGAACGGTTAAAACAAATAAACTTTACCCCAAAAGATTATACTTATGATCAGTGGTGGGCACCGTTAACCAAAAAGTTAACTTCGATAACGATAATCCGTTAACCCCAATTTTTAATTCCGATGACGATAATCCGATAATTTTACTACAAAGTTAACGGAAGTTAAATGTACTGATTACATGTTTTGAAACCCGTTACCCTTGTAACCATTAACTAAATTTTAATTTACCAGAGAATTATTATGGCGGGAACTGAAAGGTAAAATTAAATTTTAGGCACATTTATTAAAGACTATGACACAATGTGCTGGTTGCCCTTCAGAAAGACCAACTTCTCAAAGTTAGGCCCAACTGCCAGTCTTGACCTCTTGGGCCTCAGGATGTCCTTGCCGAGAGAGAAGAGTCGTTCCACTGCGGCAGAGGACGGAATTGGCGTATTGTACTTCAGGAAGAGGTTGATGAAGATCTGCTCCCCCATGAAGTCAGAGTCGGCCATGTCTACCTTCCCATCAGTGTCCAGCCAAGTGTCGACAAGTCTCTTGGCCTTCAGTGAATAAAAACTATTATTCAAATTTTACATACTATATATACTTTTTTAGAGATTTACTAACGCAGTGTAAAAATACTTATTCATTAGTCATTACTATAAATTAATTTTTCTCAACCGTACATTTTACCATACGTATCTCCATACGTATTAATATATATATAATATTACAGGACTTTTACTAACGTTAAAAGAACCTTCTTACCTTCAATAAAAAGCGCACAACCTCCCCTTGCGAGATCTGGAAGCAGACTGAAGTTATGGCGGTTTGAATTCATTCGCGGAGCGGTGATCTTCCGTGAATGACTCCTCGCAGTTACAGTAACGTGTTAACGAACTTTAACAGACTAAATATCGAGTTATCGGAAGTTAACTGGTCCGATAACGATAAATGGAAATTAACTTCCGTTAATAGTCCGTTAAAAAAAGTTAACTTCGTTAATTAACTGTTATCGGATTAACGCTTTAGTGCCAAACACTGCTTATGATATTTACACGGAAAGGGCCAATGCTCGTAATTTTTCATTGTTGGTAATATATAAACGAGTAGCGTTCATACACCATCTGTTTTAATGACTAATCATGAAAATGTCAAATTTTACACCGAGTGAAAAATTATGAAATCGTGTCTCCGCTTAGTACTGAAGTTTAACACTGAGCGGCTAATAATAATTATCAGTAAATATGTTTTATACTCGAAGGTGTGTGGTCATTGTGAAAAGAAACGCTTAGTTTAATTTTAAATATTTCGTCTATTTCTGATGACGCAATTATTCATTAATTAAGTACGAGACCAAACTCAATTTCCTTCCTCGTTGCCATGGTAACGGATTACAGACGACGCGCAGTTCGAACTCTGGTTAAGAATGAATTGATATAGTAACTGTTGAGGCCTTTTCATTTTCTTTTTTAAATAAATTTTACCCATCTCATCTGTTCCCCTTTCATTGTCGGTCTGTTCGATCGCAAATCAAAATCTCAAAACTAAATTACAGACATCCTCAATTATAAATACTTACAAAGAGAAAAAAAAAAAGTTAAATTTAATAAAGATTTTAAAATTGAACGTAACAAATTTAATTTGAAAATTTATGTGGAATAAATTTCAATTTATTAGTGAATGCACCATATTATTATTGGGTACATTTTTAATTATTCAAATATTTTCTTATTTATTAACTTTAATTTGTAACGCCAAATTACCAATTTTTATAATTCAATTTATATATATATATATATATATATATATATATATATATATTAGTGGTGGACTGGATGTCAGTTTTTCAACATCTGCGGATGCGGATGAGGATGCGGATCTTTAATTTCAATATCCGCGGATGCGGATATTTAGTTAATCTATCAATATAATATAGAATTATGAATATATGTCATAATTTTTCAAATTTCGTGATATTACTATTATGGCAGGCAATGTATAAGAATTAAAATTAATATTAATGTTTTCATTATAATAAAAATAATAACTTTCTCAAGAGTTTCAGCCACAGAAAATTCAATGAAACAAGTTTCATTCAATTTTCTGTGTTACCAGGTATTTATATTTTGAGCTTTATATATTTGTTTGTTCATTAATAACACCGGTCTGCATGAAAATCGATTTCTTTATTTTGAGTTGTGATTCTGAAGCAGTTCGCTGCACTGAATTCAAAAATGCTACCAGTTTTTTTTATATCACCCACAGTTTTAAAGTTAATAGCAAAACAATTTTGGGGCATTTTGTAAGTTTTTACCTTTTTTATCTTTAATTAATTTCGTTTTTTCATATTTTTCAGATAGATAATTCTAACATTACGTCTTTAAAATTTTAATAATGGCTTCTAGAGGATGTACCCATAGTCCAGACATATTTTGTTATATTTGTGGTCGGTATGTTGTTGTAAACAAAGGACAAATGTAACGACCTTCATTAAGAGAGCTTATCATGCTTATTTTGGAATTAAATTAGGAGATCAAGACAAAAGTTGGGCTCCACACAAGGTTTGTCTTACGTGTGTTGCGGCACTAAGAAATTGGAGCAAAGGTAAAAAGAAAAGTTTGCCATTTGGGGTCCCTATGGTATGGCGCGAGCCTAGAAACCATACCGACGACTGCTACTTCTGTTCTTGGAATGTTAAAAGTTATAATGCAAAGAATAAAGAGAGCCTTCAATACCCAAGTCTTCCATCTGCAATAAGGCCGGTATCCCATGGTCCAGAAGTTCCTATTCCCCGCCCACCCGAGAGTCTGGATCAATAGAATTCAGATTCTGATTCAGCTCCAAATCCAGAAAATGATGAAGTTTATGAACAGCCAACAGCTGACCGAGATCCTAAACCATTAACCCAAGCCGAACTAAATGACTTAGTCAGGGATTTGAATCTGCCTAAGGACTCTGCAGAACTTTTGGGTCTAGATTGCAGGAGAACAATTTATTGGCATCCGACACATACTTCAATTGGTACAAGTAAAGAAGGTAAATATATTTTGTTTGGTTCAGTTATTTTTTCATTCTTTCATAAACAAGCAATATGCTTGTCCAAGAGCTAGG
Organism: Bathynomus jamesi; assembly: GCA_023014485.1. Taxonomy (NCBI): domain Eukaryota; kingdom Metazoa; phylum Arthropoda; class Malacostraca; order Isopoda; family Cirolanidae; genus Bathynomus; species Bathynomus jamesi. The sequence continues at coordinate 68,328 of JAJOZX010014824.1, forward strand.
AGCTATTTAATTCTGCTTCAATTAGGTTTTACTCTATCACCTAAAGATTTCGTGCTACAAGGGGTGTTGTAATACCTCATCTGTCCCCAAATGTTAACCACCCATTGATGGGAGAGGAGAGAGTATTTTGCTGGGAACGGGACTGGTTGTTATTTATATTTACCCAACATTATTATGTAAGCGTTACTGTAGTCTATAACAACAAAATTTATGGTTTAGCATGTGCAATTCAATGTTGGTCTCGATAAGATGGTTCACATTTGGGGATAAATGGGGGATATATGACACCCTGTAGTAAGAAAACCATACGTGATAGGGAAAAACTAACTATATTTTTGAGATCAGCGCACTCAAATTATATAGAATCACCAACTAGTTTGTAAAAATCGATAGACAAGTTTCAAATGTGAACTGGTGTAATTAATACTTTACATGAAATGTGCATGACTGGGCCTTATAAACTACTTTATAAGCTAATTTAATTGTAAATTGCATAATTTATTAGAGGTAATATCCGCATAACATCCGCAGTCAGAAGTGCGGATGCGGATGTTAAAAATGATGCGGATGCAGATATCCGGTCCACCACTAATATATACATATCGCGTGTATATATATATATATGATGAATAAAACCACGAAGGAAAGGAAACACAAAATGGTGCTCAAGCGCTTTCGTCTAATGACATCCTCAGGAACACTGAGGATGTCATTAGACGAAAGCGCTTGAGCACCATTTTGTGTTTCCTTTCCTTCGTGGTTTTATTCATCATAAATATTTTTCACGTGTTACCTTCGTGAAATAATTTTCATATATATATATATATATATATATATATTAGGCCGGGTGGAAAATGGGAATTTTTTTTATTTCTTAAATAGTACACTACCTGAGAAGTTTCATTTTATCATCTTAAAATATTAAAATATCAAGCATGTGCTACCCCTGCTACCCCTGGCACATACTCCCCCCCCCCTTTTTTTACCCTCATATTTGCATATATTTAAATGGGAAAAGATGTTATTTCTTAAAAAGTACACTATGTGAGAAGGTTTTTTTTATCACTTTAACAAAATATTAAAAAATCAAGCATGTGCTACCCTACTACCCCTATCACATGCCCCTCCTCCCTTTTTTACTTTCATATTTGCATATGTTTAATGTTCTTTATGTTACATGATAAGTTGTTTGTTTAATGCTTGATATTTTTATGTTTCAGATAAATAGAAATAATTTTTCAGATAAATAGAAATAATTTGCATTTGCTTTAATTATAATATGAATTATCATAAATTATAAATTACATATAATTTGATTTTACTTCTGAATATAAACTATGACTAATAGAAGCAAGTCCTCAAATGCAGCCTTTGGATATCCTACGGAATTCCCAGCAGCCATAACTCCTTCAAAAGCAGATGTTGTGAGATACTACCTTTTTGTGCGCCTTCGTGAAGAAGCTAAATCAAAAGGATCAGCAACTGCTAATGATTGTTATAGGGTTGTTGTTGTAAAAGATATTGAAGACATTTGGATGAAATTTTCTTTTCCTACGATCGTCAAAGGTATCTATCTTAAAGTCAGTGACTAATAGAAGAAGCCTCAAAATTGAACAAGGTGCCGTTACATCGAAGAAATGAAAGTTTTGCCTTAAAAGTAGCTCAGTATGATGAAATGTCTGATATATCTTCTTGTGAATGCTATGATAAGGGAATTGAAAGGAAATCTTGCAGGTGTAAGGATAAAATGACAATGGCAGAATGGGAGTCTTTTGTGGGTCAAAAACAAAGAAAATATCAGTTAGGACCAATTGATCGCATAGCTAGTTCGACAAAGAAGATATCTTTAGCAAGAGCCCAAGAAGCACAAAACTGTCAACTAAAAGCACAAGAAGAAATGACTGAAGCCACCAATGTTTTACCATCGGAATTTATAGAAAATACCGAAGAAGACATGGATGTAGATTCAGAGAGTCAGGATGTAGATTATGAGGCCGATTTAGAATTGACTGAGAATATTCACAACAGTCACTCCTATAAAAACTTAACATTAACAGCAGATCGTTATCGTGTAAGTTGTAGAGCTGCAGCTGCAATAGTCAATGCAGCTTTAAAAGATATGGGGATTCTTAACCACACCAACATGCTTGACAGAAAGAAATTAGAAAGAGAAAGAAATCGCGTGGGTGAAACAAATAGTTTTAGGTCTAAATCCGAAAATCTGAAGATAGAGTGCCTTGGATTTAATGGAAGGAAAGATAACACATTAACTAAAAGTGGAAAGGTAAAAGAAGAACACTGTGTTATTGTGAAAGAACCTGGAAACATCTATGTAGACCATGTCACACCAGATAATGAACTACTCGCTGCATAGCAGAAGAGTTGATAACTATTATTACAGACTCGAACAGCACAGATACTATCAAAGCTTTACTCTGTGATGGTACTCTTGTAAATACAGAAAAAATTGGTGGAGCCATAAAACTGGTTGAAATTGAATAAACTGAAAACAGATTTAACAAAATTGGAGGTAGTTAAATATTCTTGCGTAAAGGGAAACATTAAAGAAATTCCAGCAAATGTTGTGAAGGAGCTAAGCAGTGATCAAAGATATCGCTATGATATGTGTCTGGCAGTGCAAACTGGTGACACTTCTCAAGATCTGTCCACTCGATCCCCAGGTACTCTTCACCATGCTCGCTGGCTAACTTTAGCCAACAGGGTCCTTCGATTATATATCTCAACGCCAAATCCCGATAAAAACCTTCAAGATATAGTCAAGATTATTATGCAGTTCTATGCTCCAGGGTGGTTTTGGATAAAATCTCATCCTAATGCAACTGATGGTGCATATAACTTTTGGCATTTAATGTGCTTGCTTCGAAATTTAGATGAACAACATAGATCAATCATAGAACCAGTATTAAAGAATAACGCGTACTTTGCCCACCCAGAAAATATATTCATATCAACGGTAACTGACAAGAGACTAGAAATTAGGGAGCAAGCTATTCAGAAAATCATTCTTTCAAGAACAGGATTTTCAGGTACCAGAAACTTTGAGTTGCCTCGAACCCTCAATTTCCAATCTACTGACTACACACCGAGATGATCGATTGGCAAAAAGAGATCATTACTCCTCCACCGCTGCTAAACAATTTTAGCGACGATGAGCTACTACAGGTTCGATGTAAGCCACTGGAGATAGCTTCTTTTCCATGCCACAGTCAAAGTGTGGAAAGGGCAGTGAACCTAGTAACAAAGGCATGTCAGGAAAGAATAGGATATGACAACCGTCAAAAGTTTATCTTAAACTCATTAGAATCAAGGCAAAAACTGCCCAAGTTTGAATGGAATGCCCAATGGAATGAGTAATAAACATATGAAATAAAATTTCCTAATGATATTGAAAATTTCTTCCCTTTTGATGTGATAAGGAACAATAAAAAGTGAATTGAATTTTAGCACATTTATTATGCCTCTAATTTTTTCTTCTGAATATATTGTTGTACTTAATTAATTTTCCTAATACTGTACATTATTAAATAAAATATTATACGTTATTAAAAATTTATGACATCAAAAACCCTGAATGTAGAGTAAGTCTCGTATAAATGGAATATTCTTCAATATAGGTCAAAAAGTGAAAAATTGTGCCAGGGGTAGGAGGGTTTAAACAGTGAAAATAATTTATGAGGGGGTTCCTGTGTTCCATTCAAACCCCTCACAATATGTACCTTTTCAATATAAAATTTCGACCCGGCTTAATATATCTGAATACACGAAAAGCCTTGGAATTATTTTTGTTTTCCTTGTGGATTTGCATCATATATATATATATATATATATATATATATATATATATATATATATATATATATATTAGTGGTGGACCGGATGTCAGTTTTCAACATCTGCGGATGCGGATTTTTAATTTCAATATCCGCGGATGCGGATATTTAGTTAATCTATCAATATAATGCAGAATTATGAATATAAGACATAATTTTTCAAGTTTCGTGATATTACTATTATGGCAGGCAATGCATAAGAATTAAAATTAATATTAATGTTTTCATTATGATAAAAATAATAACTTTCTCAAGAGTTTCAGCCACAGAAAATTCAATGAAACAAGTTTCATTCAATTTTCTGTGTTACCGGGTATTTATATTTTGAGCTTTATATATTTGTTTGTTCATTAATAATTAATACTTCACATGAAATGTGCATGACTGGGCCTTATAAGCTACTTTATAAGCTAATTTAATTGTAAATTGCATAATTTATTAGAGGAAATATCCGCATAACATCCGCAGTCAGAAGTGCGGATGCGGATATCCGGTCCACCACTAACATATATATATATATATATATATATATAACGTAAAGAACGACGCTTGTATAGGAGATATTCCGCGCAAGACGAGAGAGAGAGACGAAACAAATGAAAAAATGAGGTAACCACCCGGGTGGTTACCTCATTTTTTCATTTGTTTCGTTCTCTCTCTCTCGTCTTGCGCGGAATATCTCCTATACAAGCGTCGTTCTTTACGTTATTTATACTGCGTGTTCTTTGCAGTTGAATGTGTATATATATATATATATATATGGGAATGAACTCAGAATGGTTTCCTGAGGTTTTTTATGATACACACAGACTATGCATGGAACAAGGAACTCTTCTAGGAAAATTAAATCCACTATAGTCCGAATAAGTAATGGTAAATGACAAAACTATAGTTTTTTCCTGTCCCAAAGTTGGATCCTATCTGCTTTGCAGATAGCTGGTGAGGGAAGCTATATTTTTGGGACCTTTTTGCGAGTGACCCGTTGCCCACGTCGGGCTAGCATCATGAAAAAGAAAAAACTATAGTATTTGTCATTTACCATTACTTATTCGGACTATAGTGGATTTAATTTTCCTAGAAGAGTTCCTTGTTCCATGCACGGTCTGTGTGTATCATAAAAAACCTCAGGAAACCATTCTGAGTTCATTCCCACACATATATATATATATATATACTGTATATATATATATATATATATATATATATATATATATATATATATATATATATATATATTATATATATATATATATATACAGTGTATATGTATATATGTATATATATTATATATGTATATGTATATGTATATATATTTATTTATATACTGTATATATATATATATATCTATATATATATATATATATTTACTGTATATATATATATATTATATATATATATATATATATATATATATATAGGTCCCCGCAAGGGGGTTCTAAGCTCGTGCTCTTGAGTGCTCTTTGTGCTCGTTTGTACGTGCTTGTTCCTGGAGGTTTCACGTGCGCCCTCCCGGCCCTAGCACCAAGGATGATGGGGCTCGACCCTGCAGTCCTTGTCATCCTTGGTCTTTTTCCACTTCGACTGTCCCCTCCACCCTTTCTTTTTCCTCTGTCTTTCCTCTCACTTTTTCTTTGTTTTTCCGCTGAGATATGCCCTTTAAATAGAGGCGAATCGGTTCTTCCTAAAAAAAAAAAAAATAAAAAAAAATAAAATATATATATTAGGTGCTGGTTAAGTGTGCGGTCTACCTACGATTGGTTAGATTTAATCATGATATTTTCGTTAAAACTAACGAAAATATCATGACTAAACCTAACCAATCGTCAGGGGCGATTGACAATGGGATGTAAACAAACAATTAGTAAACAAGATAGGAAGCTATAATTAAAAGGTAGACCGCCGAATCGTAGGTAGACCGCATACTTAACCAGCACCTATATATATACATATATATATATATATATATATATTATATATATATATATATATACAGTGTATATATGTATATATATACAGGGTGGGCCGTAAGTTTCCATACATAGGAAAATAAACATTTTTTTATGGACAACCATTTTTATTTATATAATATGCTCTACATGGTTGCCATTGTTTTGAAAACACATTTCAATACGTGTTCCCCAGTGTTGATGAACACGCATTAGCACAGTTGACGTTATGCTTGTAATGGCGTTGGTGATACGTTCCTTTAGATGATTTATGTCTCGTATCTTTTCCTGATACACCATGGCCTTCAAGTGCCCCCAAAGATAGAAATCAAGGGAGGTGAGATCTGGGGATCTGGGAGGCCACTCCACAGGACCACGCCGACCAATCCAAGCATCCGGAAACTGCTAATCCAAATACCGACGCACGTGAAGACCATAATTTAAATTTTCCTATGTATGGAAACTTACGGCCCACCCTGTATATATAGGTGTGTGTATATATATATATATATATATATATATATATATATATATATATATATACAGTGTGTATATATATATATATATATATAAAATGCAAATTCACAATGAAAAAGAAAAATGATTCCAAAGCCTTTCGTGTATTCAGAAGTACACCGCGTCAGGGAGAAGGAAATCATGCAAAATATGAACATTGACAATAAGATTCTTTAAATTACTGCTATTGAGACAGTGATCAATCCATCTAGTGCCACCATTCATATCTACAGATCTACAAAGGCTAAGGCTAATAAAAACCCCAAGATTCACTCTAAGGTTAACCCGAGAGAAAGAAGAGAGTAGAGGGTTAAAAGAAGCGAATAAGGGGTTAAGTAAGTAGCAAAACCTATCATTCGTGGGTTAACATTCATTCAGAAAAAGAGAGAGAAAGACTCACAATCATCATCCGCCGGACACTGCCGACAAGTCGGAAAAATAGTCGAAGAGAATAGGAAAGGGGTGAAAGATGAAAAGAAGTAAAACGCTTACAAACAATGCAAACACAGTCTTAACTCAAACACTGTCATACCATACAAACTACAGACATGCAAGTAAAGAAATGATAAGAAAAGAGAAAAGAAAAAAGTATGAAGAGTAGAAAAAAAAGTGGGTTAGTTTACGTTATGAGCCACATCAAAGTTCGTGTTCGTCAATTTTTTTTTTCATATAATTTTGTTGCTGGAATATCACACACTGGCATGTCACAAACTGGCATTAATCGTCAACAGACTCAAACCTCGACCATTACCCCCAGAGCTCCTGTTGCTAATTGTTTTATTATTTTAAACGACATTAATATTTTTATTAATTACTTTAAATGTAAAAAAGTGTTTAGCGATGTTAGAAATGAAACGTTTACCACGTAATTTAAATCCGTCATTACGAGTATTGCTATTATCGAACATGAACAATTTATCAAAATCTACGTTATCGATTTTATTAACGATTTGGAAACCTCAATAAGCTCCCACCTTAATCTCCTAGTTTCGAGTGAATGCAAGTCTAACTCTTTAATCCTATCTTCATAAGACTTGTTGCGTAGTGGCGGAATTAGTTTCGTTGTGAGTCGCTGAACCCTTTCCAACCTATCAATATCTTCACGCAAATACGGGCACCAAAACTGAACGGCATATTCTAAGTGAGGCCTGACTAGGGACTTGTAAAGGGGCAATATAATATTTTTCGATTTAATTTCTTAATTACGTGCTATGAAGCCTAACATCCTATTAGCTTTTGCGCAAGAATCCAGGCACTAGTTTCTAAGTTTTAAATCCTGAGATACGCGTACGCCTAAATCTACTTCCTCGTCAACGCTCGCCAACTGTCCACCATCCATCGTGTACGTGTAATTATTGTTACGAGAACCTATATGCAAAACTTTATATTTGTCTACGTTAAATTGCATCTTCCACTTATCCGTCCACTCCATAATCCTATTTACATCGTCTTGGAGCCTATTTCTATCTTCCACGTTAAGAACTTTACCACCTATTTTAGTATCATCCGCGAATTTTGACACGTTACTGGTCAAGCCTACATCTATGTCGTTAATGTAAATTACGAATAGCAATGGGCCTAACACTGAACCCTGAGGGACACCGCTAACTACATCCAACCACCCCTGTTCACTACCATTAACAACGACCCTCTGATTTCTGGCACGAAGCCATTCCTCTAACCAGTTAGCTACCTGACCGCGTATACCTTGCGCTTTAGCCTTCGCAATTAATCTTCTATGCGGAACTGTATCGAACTCTTTTTTAAAGTCTAAATAAATAACGTCAGCCGCTCTATGCTATCGTATTCGCGTAGTATTTCGTTATAAAACTCTAACAAAATAGTTAAACAAGATCTATGGCGTCGAAACCCATGCTGACTACTATTAATCAAATCGCGCCCTTCTTAGTGATCGATGATACGATCTCTAACTACAGATTCCAAAAGTTTACCGACAGTTGACGTTAAGCTAATAGGCCTATAATTGCTAGCTACTGTGCGGTCGCCTTTTTTAAAAATGGGCGTAACGTTAGCTAATTTGAAGTCTTCAGGAACAATCCCCGTTTCCAGTGACTTATTAAAAATTTTCGTTAAGGGGCCCACGATAACGTCCTTCAAATCTTTCAAATGTCTAGAATAAAGCGAGGCAGGGCCTGGAGCATTGCTAACATTTAGCTTATTGATAAAATGCGCAATCTCACCTTCGTAAACAGTTATTTCATTCAAAATAGTCTCGCTTCTAAATGGAACGATATTGTCCACGTCGGGGACATTATTTACATCTTCTACGGTAAAAACTGTCGCAAAAAAGTTGTTAAAAGTAACCGCCATCGCCTGAGCGTCAAAAGCCAAAGCGCCGTTAGCGACCACTAGAGGTCCTATGCTATCTTTTATCGACTTACGATTATTGTAGTCAAAAAACTTTTTCGGATTATGTTTACTCTCCGCAGCTACAGGTATCTCAAAATTACGCTTAGCATTCCTAACTGATCTTTTAACCTGATGTCTAAGCTCGATATATCTATTAAAGTTAGTTACCGTGCCATTGCGCTTATTAAGTCTATGCGCTCTGTTATGCTCGTTTATGAACTCGCCTATTTCCCTAGTCCACCACTTGGGCCTACCATGATTACTAGTGCGCTTGGGCCTACGAGGAATAAACTCCCTTTCGATATTCAAAAAACTTTCTTTAAACGCCTCCCAATGAAAATTTGCGTCATTACCCATAAATAAATTATCCCAGTCCACTACTCTCATCCTATCCGCAAAACTATCAAAATTAGCCCTACGAAAATCAGGGACTTCTATTACGTTACTATCCTTACTGTCAATAGCTTAAACCTAATAATTTGGTGATCACTACTTCCCAGACTCTCGCCTACTTTCAAACCTTCGACTATATTTTCGTCTTTCGTCTAAAACAGTGGTTCTTAACCTTTTTCGTATCATTTCCCCCTTCGACCAGTTCGCCCTATCCGATTTCCCCCTCCATTAGGATACGGAAAAAAGTAGCCTCGAAGACAAAATTTAATAACATTAGCAGACTTATAATGCACACTAATTATATGATCACCAAACAAAATTCTGCCGTAAATCCCCCCTGGATTCCTGAAATTTCCCCCAGGTTAAGAAATGCTGGTCTAAAATATTGTCACCGCGCGTTGGTTCGGTAACCATCTGTCGTAAAAAATTATCTTCCATGAACTCAATCAGTCTCAAACACTTGTCATTAGCAGTAAAAGTCTCGTAAGGAAAGGAACGTTAGGGCAGTTAAAGTCTCCGACAACTATACTATCCCGATTATTAATAGAATTATTAAGAAATGTGTAAAATCTAGTATCGGTATCGAGGGGGTTGAACGGGAGGTCTATAAACAACAAAATTAAAGCCAATACTACGCGCCCTAACTTCAACACATATCACATTAATTGCTGTCGGAAAATCTATCTTAACCTCAATATCCCTAAGGGAATTACGAATGTGAAACAAAACGTCGCGGATCACTTTAATATATTGCTTCCCAAAGCATTCGGAAAGCAATATGTTAAAGTGATCCCTCCTGGGAAGCAATATGTTAAAGTGATTAACAATGGGAAGCAATATGTTAAAAAGAGAAAGGTTGGTTCGTTAGAAAGAGGTTGGTAATAGAAAGAGATTGGTAATCTAGGCTAACTAACGAAAATATCACGACCTAACCAACCAATCGTCAAGGACGTACAGTTAACCTAACGATTGGTTAGGTTAGGTCGTGATATTTTCGTTAGTTAGCCTTATAAGGCTAACTAAAGAATGCTGGGGGCCCTGATCTTCAGGTGATCCAAATATTTTACATTCACAAAAAATGGCAAAGCATAATAAGTTAAGTTGTCCATAAATTTACATTTTCTCGACTAGCTATTCTCTAATTATTATAAACTATTGGAATGTAACTGTAATTGGTTTTGTAATGTCTATTTTTGGGAAGCAGTATGTTAAAGTGATTACCACTGGGAAGCAATATGTTAAAGTGATATAAAGTGGGAAGCAATCTGTAAAGAGAGGTTCCTGGGAAGCAATATGTTAAAGTGATCCGTCCCGAGTTACGGTATTTAACCACGTTTCGGTTATAGTAACTATATCGTAGTTCCCGAAATAAATTATCGCCTTCAATTCGTTCAATTTATTTCTAATACTACGCTCGTTACATTAAAAAACGTTTAAATTATTTTTTACCACGGATCAGCGTTTTAAGCTATTTTTCACGTCGGGCCGGCTCTTCCCGGACCCACAACGTTTAAAGAGGGCTTCGACCTATACAGCTTTCGAACGTTCTCATCGATTAACCTACCTAGCCTAGCATTCCCTATTTCATTGAAATGCACCCCCATCTTTTATAAAAAGGCTAGGATCACTGAATTCTGACCACAGCTTTACGAAGAGTACATTTTCCTGAGCACAACTCTCCTCTAGCTTAGTGTCCAAAAATATTGTTTTTGACGTAATCCTAAAATTTAAGCCGTGCCTAGGGGTAATACCTAGAACTAAAGACCTATCTCACCTTGCCTTCAAGGACCTAATTAACCCCCTATATCTCTCCAAAAGGTCAGGCACTCTCGTATCGGGCCTATACGAGTCGTTGCCCCTTACCATCGTCAACAACATCAATCCTATCTACTTCGTCTCTAATTCTGTCAACCCTGGCCCCTGGTAGACAGACCCTCCTCCTCATGGTTGGATTCCGTTCAACGAACTCCTTATCCATATGACGCACTAAGGAGTCCCCAATTAAATCGTTCCCCCCTCGTTTACATCCCTATCCAACTGGGCGAAAGGGTTCGAAACCTCGATAGGGGGGGGGGGGGATTCCTATCATCTAACGTACGTGGCCTAGCTCCACCCTTAACTACTCTAAATCCCTCCCCATCTACTAATCCCGGACCAACCTTAACCCCTTCCTCAACTCTGTCTAACCTTCTCGATAAGCTACCTTTACTAGAAACAAGGTTCCTAACCTCACCCTTCACCTTACTAACGTCTTCAACGTTAGTATAGGTTCGGCCTCCGTCAACTGTAAGCCTACCCCTGCCCTCATCAGTAGTATGGGCGCAAAATGTTGCAAATTAGTTATGCAACAAATTGGGGTGGGTTTATGCAATGAAGGGGGAGGGGGTTTATGCAAAAGGGGAGGGGGAATGTTGCAAGAGCAACAAGGGGTTATGCAACTTGGAGGCGGAGTTATCCCCAAGAGAAAGAGAGGATAAGGAGAGAGAGGAAGAGAGGTGTTCTCCTGGCAGGAGCCAAGCGTATATTAAGACTTCATCTGAGCGCTCGTTGTCTTATTAGGTATAAATCCGCCAGTTGGCTTAGAAGGCGTAAACGGCTTGTACAGGTTGAGTTGCCAGATTGCGCTACTTATTTAATTAAAGCACATATTATTGACAGTTGGCTTAGAAATCCATCAGTTGGCTTAGAAGGCGTAAAAGGCTTGTTCAGATGTACAGGTTGAGTTGCCAGATAGCGCTATTTATTTAACTAAAGCATATATTCTTGACGGTTGGCTTAGAAATCCGTCAGTCGGCTTAGAAGGCGTAACCAGCCATTTGGTATAATTAAATATCGTTTACAACCAAAAGAATTAAATAAAACACCATTACATCATTCTGTTTATTTAGACGAATCATTGGAATCAGAAATAAATAGAAAATATACAATCAAACGATGGGATGATCAAAAAATAAAATAAAAAATAATAATAGTATAAGAAATATGAACGAGGAATATGTATATAATAAAAAATGTAACCATCAATATAACAGTACAGGAGAAATATATATGCAGAATTATGTTAAATAATTAAATATATTGAAAATAAATACATACACTTTATCTTCTACTGCACAAAATAAAAAAATAAAAAATAAGAAATACAAAACGATGGAATATAATCATCAAAATAATAGTTCAGGAGAAATATATACACCCAATTATGCTAAATAATTAAATATACTGAAAATTCATGAAAATACATTCACTTTGTTCTTCTGCGTAAAACACTAAACTCACACGTAATCGAGTCTACAATCACATCATTATTGCTTTGTACTACGCAGCAAACGCGGCTTAATATTATTTCACCACTCAAGTTATAGGGAAACCTATATTCTATATAAATGGCCTTCATATCGTTCAGTATTACTTTTGTGCCCACTTTACATCCGATTGGCAAGTTATCTTTAAATACGTCTAGAATACAATCAAAAGCACGCACAAAGAGGTCATCGTTAGCCACAACGTCATTATTAAATGCAAGTTTATAAACACTCCTTTCCAATCCGGGGTTTATTTTTACCAACCCGAGCTTTTCAATCGTGAACTCTTCTCCACACTGCATAGCGGCAGTTGAAATAATCTTCTAAGTCGTTACGACAGCTACTCATTATATAAAGAAGTAGTTCTTCAGGGTGAACGGTGTAGGTGAGCTCAGCCCTGTACCGCTCAAGTGCTTTGGACCAAAGTTCATGGACCAAAGTTCATGTATTTATCTATATGCAAACAAGTTTTCAGACTAAAATATCAAATAATACAAATTCTATCAACATTTAACGAAAGAGTATGATTTTTCTACTTAACATGCAAAAATTATTAAACCTTTTTAATATTTTTTTATAAAAATAATTTTTAACGTAAAATTTACCTGAAATTATTAAAAAAATTGTTCGAAATGCTTTCCTTCCATTTCAATAACTTTTTTTATTCTTGGCCGGAATATGGGAGAACTTAGCAGAACGAGTCTACAGGACTAGGATAAAAGATGTCACTCATTTATGCGAGATGATCATTCAGAAACGGGAAGAGCTTCCACAGGAACAAGTAAATCGAGCCATAGATGAATTCCGGCCAAGAATAAAAAAAGTTATTAAAATGGAAGGAAAGCATTTGGAACAATTTTTTTAATAATTTCAGGTAAATTTTACGTTAAAAATTATTTTTATAAAAAAAAAATATTAAAAAGGTTTAATAATTTTTGCATGTTAAGTAGAAAAATCATACTCTTTCGTTAAATGTTGATAGAATTTGAATTATTTGATATTTTAGTCTGAAAACTTGTTTGCATATAGATAATTACATATATTTTATTATGTAGAAGTTTTATTAAAATTAAATGAAAAATATTGATTTCCTAGCCTTTTTAAAATGTACCTTTTTTATGGCACATCCGTTATATACACCTTAACTTAATATATACAAGCAATGCTGCATCACTCAGCTTAGTCATCATATCGCCTTGGGACAACGATGGCTCTTCCTCTTCTAGATTTTCTAACAGTCTATAACTCCACTTTACTCCTGCATTAGCCATTCCATTACATGTACTCTTATTTTTATGAAACTATTATTACTAATTTTATTATTTCTCGTTTATTTACGTGTATTATTGTTATCTCTTTATTACCGTAGTGCTTTTTTTTTGTTTTTTAATTTATTGTTTAGTTAGTTGTATCGTTCATTACCTTGATGGATAATGTACCTTTTTTTAGGTTGGGGGATCTGTCTTCTGCCAATGAACATTATCATTATCATTGTCATTATCATTATCATCATTATCATTACCATATATATGTTGGTATTGTCACTACGTGTAATTTTTTTTTTATTTCTCTTTTTAGTCATAATTTTTATGTTTTTAAATTTATTATTGTTTGATTTATCTTATCGTTCATTACCTTCAAGAATATTGTACTATTTTATGGGACTTATATCCTGCCAATAAAGCTTATCATTATCATACTGTATTTAATTTAACAGACTCGCATATGTTACCCAGTTCTACTGTACATAAAATTCCGATTTCACATCGGCATTAAAGTTCCTCATTAACATACACTGAGAATATTTTGGTTTATTTGATAGTGACTTAATTTGGTACGAAAAAACGATGTATTCATCTAGATTACTGCCATTGTTGTATGGAAGCAGTTTAAAATTAAAAAGTATCCGTTATTCCTATGAAACTGCTTTCCTATCGCCTTTCATTATCGCTTAGTGGAAATCTCATACAGTAGGTTATATTTTGTAAAAAAAAAAAATATTAAGAAAAACCCCCACCAAAGGGCCTACCATATTAGATAAGTTTACTGCTGAGGATGTATGGTATAGGGTGGGGCACGGGAATCAAGTGTTTTTTGAATAGCTAGTAATCGGCCATTAGGAATGGGAGGGGCGTGCGGTAGGTAGCATTCCATTCCTGGGTTCATAGCATTTAACTTTAACTAACACTCACCTTTATCTTTCACGTGCCATCATGGAGCAGTGGACGTTAGAACACCGCATGTTCGCGTATGTC